>JBBPBX010113723.1:0-10426 GCA_038048925.1 Garcialebias charrua | reverse complement strand
TAGTGCAAACTGAATGAGCACATGACCGAGAGTTTAGTGAATAACCCGTTTGATGACACAGAGTCCAGTGTTAAAATCTTTGTGTTGTGTGGTAATGTGTGAGAAAGTTTTTTGTGTTAAGGCAGTTCAAATGGGAGGGGAGGCAGAGCAGGCAGAGTGTTTAGCATCCTGACTGCCTGATGAACAGAGCTGTCTCTCAGTCTGCTGGTTCGAGCCTGGAGACTCCTCAGTCTCCTCCCTGATGGCAGCAGTCTGAAGCGGCTGTGTAGTGGGTGTGTGGGATCACCTGCCATGCAGTGGGCTTTCCGAGTGAGGCGGTTGCTGTGTAAGTCCTGCAGTGAGGGGAAGGAGGTGCCGACGATCTTCTCAGCTGCTTTCACGATGCGCTGGAGGCTCTTGCGGCATGATGCAGTGCATGCACCAAACCACACAGTGATGCAGCTGGTCAGGACACTTTCTATGGCACCTCTGTAGAAGGTGCACATGATGGGGGTTGAAGCTCCAGCCCTTTTCAGCTTGCGGAGAAAGTAGAGACGCTGGTGAGCCTACCACATGTGGTGCGAATGACAATAAAGAATCTCTGACTCTGAACAGGCTCTGACCAGAACAAAAACACATAGGTGTAACAGCCATCAGGTGCCAACTAGGACCAGAAGCACAGCACTTTTCAGAGGTTTACACCTGCAATGTGTTCATTCTTCAAAAACTCTTACAGATTGTATCCAGCATGGTGACCAAACCCTAAACTTCAAACCAGCGATGTGCTTGTTCTAACAACTGTGGTCTTAGTCTGATCTGATGTCATAATCACTTTGGTCACATGACTTTCAACAGATGAACTTTCATTTTTATTTCTAACTCTCTGCTTAGACGTTTACCTGTTTCTGTTGGCTGGCGTGCGAGTATATTTTTAACCTTCAGGTAAATAAAGTAAATTAATTATTTTATTGTGTTTATTCAGCCTGAGTAGTTCCACATGGTACTGCAGGTGGATTACAGTGCACCTTCGATGATGTGTAGTTTGCATCATGGGAGCTCATGTAGGAGAAGGTGCTGATATTGTGTTTAGGTGTATAGGTGATGATTTAGCAGGCCTGGCTGCTGGTGTGGGGGAGCTGTTAACTGGGAGAGGCTGGGATGCAACGTCTGGGAAAGTCCTAATGACAGGCTGGTGGTGAGACGAGACACAGAGTCAGAACCATGAATCACGTGGTAATTAATGAGCAGGTTCCCATGGTTTGGACTTGTTTGATGGTAAAACAAAAGCTATCTGAATATTTACTCACACTTTAGACAGATTAGGAGAGGAGGAGGTGGAGTAAGGAGGGTGTGTGCTGAAGTTTAAAGGAGCTGCTCATGTTGTGTTTGTGATAAGACGAGCGTAGGAGCAGGACCAGCAGGTAAAGAGAGGTGGACCAGAGCTAATGAAGGAGTGCAGGGCCACCTGACTGCAGAGTGAAGAGGAGGACCAACGGTCCTGCAATTAAGCTCTGACCTGTCCAAACCAGTCTGAGGTCACACATGGAGACAATGAAACATCAAGACTTTGGTGTCAAACGGTCAGAAACGTGCAACTCACTCAAACTCCAGACTCACCTCCTCAACGAGTCATGATGTGAGTATCTCACATGACGGAGCAGAAAGCAAAGCTGCTTTAAAAGTATAATATTAGTCTCTTACTTAAAAAATGTCAAAAGTTACACATTACAGGGGGTCCCTGACTTACGAGCGCTCTTACTTACGAGGTTCCGGACTTACGAGCTCACTAACGAACAGTAAATTTGTAAAGAACATACAGAAAATACAGCACTTTTATGTGTTTTTAGATGAAAGTGTGTTAGCTAACCGTTTGGAAACAAGTTTCTGAGCATGTTTATGAACTAGTATGAACGTTTGTGATGAAAAACGAGTGTTCTAGTAGCGCTAGCATAAATTTTCCGACTTACGACCGAAAATCCGGACTTACGAGCAACACGTGTTTCGGGTTCCGACATACGAGATTTCGTCTTACGAGATAGTCGTAGTAACGGAACTCGCTCGTAAGTCGGGGACCCCCGGTATTATCTATTGTCAGATCCAACCGTGCTCTCACGACAACAAGAAACCATCTCCTCACCAATAAAATTCACTAAATCATGTAAACACTTCCAGTATACGGTAGTCCCTCGGTACTTTGCAGTTCCACTTTCACTGACTCACTCTTTCACGGGTTTTCAACATAAGATTGTACACTAGGGGTGTAACGATACACAAAACTCACGAGACGAGACGAGACGAGAAAATCACAGATCTCGCGAGAACGAGACGAGATTTTAACATTAGTTCAAGAAAACTTCAAAGATCGGTTTTATGCCGCAAAAAGGCTTTTATTCTGTTTTAACATGTATTACAAACCCAACTGATGTCTTCATTTTACTGATTGAATCTCCTTAGACCTTAGAACGTTCAACTTTGTTTAAAAAAATAGATATTCACGCAGGACTTTCCAAAACTGACTCTGCAGCCGTCACTCACCAGTGTTGCCAGATTGGGCGGTTCACCGCGATTTTCCTTCTGACTTTTGCGGGTAGAGATTGCTTTGGGTGGGTGGGACTCTATCTGGCAACACCGGTCACACCGGTGTTTACACGCGTGTCTTTACATTCGGGGCAGCGTCGGCAGCGCCGTTACCCTCCATCAATGTAGAGGCGTCTGCGGCACCCTCCATCAGTAGTTGGGGCGTCTTCTATAGCAACTTCATCCGGCGAAGCCATGCTGTCCGTGACGCTGACTTGCTAGGGGCTCTGCTAGCATTAGCATTAGCATCTCGCGAGACAACGTTACCTCTCAATGAGAGATATCGCGGGAGTTTAATATCGCGAGATCTCGTACAACGAGATCTCGTTACATGCCTATTGTACACGACACACGATTGGCTGATTTATGGAAGGCGACCAACCAGAGTATTGTGCTGAGGGGCAGACTGACCATCGGGAGCACTGGTACAATTCCCGGTGGCCTGGCCCGCTCAGTGATTGCACAGGGGCACTAACTTGGTTCGGGTCATGCTTGATTATTTTCAATAAACAATCCATGCCGCCCGTGCGGCTGACTTAACCTTGTCAAGCCTACAAGCTTACCCCTACCAACCTACAATCTAACTCCATCCAACCTACAAGCTAATCCAGTGGAACCTTCAAGCTAACCCCGTCTGACCCACAAGCCAACTCCATGCAACCTAAAAAATTGTCAGTATCTGTGTATTTGTATTTTTTTTTATTTTTGGTTGGTTTTGTTCTTTGTTTGTGTTCTTGTGCATGTTTGAAGATCACTTTGAGTTCCGTTTCTTGTATTGGTCAGTGTGTTTCCTCAGTAGCACTCTTGCCCCGCCCACACTCAGCTGCTCCTCTTTGTCATTAGTCCAGGTGTTTGTACAATTACGTTCATCTGTGTTGGGTCTTATGTTCCTTGCATCTGTGTTCCTCTACCGGTGGAGTATTGTGCATTTTTACGTGCCCTGTCTGGTTTCCTCTGTGTCTCACCAAACTATAGTAGTTCTGTAAGTGCTGGTCTCATCAGCGTTTGTTTTTTTCAGTTTAATAAAGTTTATTTTATAGCTCCTCGAGTCAAGTCTGATTTCCTGGGTTCAAATCCTCCTGCTGCCATGACAAAGGTAACCCTGGCAAACAATGGTTAACCCTCTGATGATGTGAATGTCCTACAGCCAAGCACGAGACAAATTTTTAGATGTTTTTACAATATTGTTAAACAAGAATCCCTCATCATGTTAATTTAGAAATACAGTATAATGATGGTTTTCTATAACCTGAAGAGTAAACAGATCCCTTCTCTGACAGAAGTTGAGCAGGTATTGTGTGTCTCTCATATTACAAGACTGAATATTTAAAAAAAAACTCTGTGAACCCACAGATGAGTTGGGCGATCATCATGACTTTATGAATGGTTGTGTTTTGTGTGTGCAGACCTCTGTTAGCTGATGTCAGGCAGGGTTCAGAGGTCATTAGTCCATATACAGTAAGGGCAATTTTAAAGTACAGTATTTCAAAACAAAAATGAAAGACTGTTTAATGAAGAGTACGCTATCATCAATAAAGTTTATTGCTTGACACTACCAATATGTTTGCAGCTAATTATAGTGCCTCTGGTTGCCGACAGTACAACAGCTTGGTTCCCCACAGATGTAATCCTCTACTTTTCACTCACCGCACTAAACAACACAAACAGCCTTTCACAATAAAAGCCCCCCCACACACACAGAAGAAAAACACGCGTCAGTGCAGAATGTAAAACAAGCTGGTAATGGGGCTGCCCGATTAAAGGCTTCAGCTCCATCAAATGGAAGGAAGTGTACGCAGTGCTGATGACAGGAGGGTGAGCTGTCAGCCACTCAGGGGGCGGGGCCAGTCAGGAAGGAGCAGGAAGTTGTGACAGGCGTGAGAACAGGAAGATGAAAGGCCGGGTGGAGTCGCACATGCATGCACTGGCATCACTTTTAATCTCCCTGCTGCTAATTGCATCTGTTGAAGTCAGAGAGGATGTTTGTTTCCTTTAAGATGCTCCAAACCCTCAGTGTTTCAGAAGTTTGAAAGGAAAGCTGCTCACAACGTTCAGATATAATCACTGAAACTTTTTCTTTTTTTTTAATAAATGAAACCAGAACTGATGACAAAGAAAAGTTGTGAGATAAACTTAAGGCTGGATTTACGTCTATGTTTATTCTTTTGGTGAAACAAGTAAAATTATATCCTCTTCATCTGCACTTCAACCAATCAGCTGAGAGAGCCTGATCGTCTTCATTTTTATTTCATATATAAAATATGTGGTTTTTTTTGGTCTGTCTCAGTTGTATTTTTAGATCTAATTGCTGCATTGATCTGTTTTTTTTAAGACTAATAAAATAAAATTTCCTGCCCTCTCTCTATCCATCATTCTGTTAAATGTTTTTTTTTTTAACAAGTTGAAGCAAAGACGTCTTTAAACCAGGCCTATTCAACTGGTGGTCCAGGGGCCAAATTAGACCCACGGATGAGCTCAGTTTGGCCCACCAATAGGTTCATTTTAAATTAAATTAGATTTTAAAACATAAACCATAAAACAAACTTGCTTAATGACTATAACTGCTGGATGTCTGGCCCCTGAGCTCTTAGCTTTCAGTAGCAGTGGCCCCCTGAACAGTTTAGTTAAATAGCCCTGCTAAACAGTATAATGCATTAATGAAGAAAAATAGATTTGTGTCCGTGTTCTTCCCTGGATCTTCAACTTTTAGTTTGGTTTCCAAGCATCAGCATCGCATTTAATGGTGGATTAGAAAGAAACAATAAAAATGTTTGTCTCCAAGGTGTTTTGAAGTGCACTTGCATGGTGCTGTACCTTCATGGTCAGGGTCTCAATGAGGAATCTGAGTGGAATGAAAGCAAAGGGCTTTGCTGAGCCTGACTAATTACTCTGCTACTGTCACACCAGGACACAGTGGGCCACTGAATAAGACTTTAGGGCCTCAGGTAAAAAGAGAAGCTGAGCTGCCAGGTTATCTAGGAAGTTGGTATTCAAAAATCAGTGGTAGAGAAAGTACTTAAACAATGTACCTGCGCTCCTGTGGCAGACATTTGCAACAGAGCTAAACGTAGGTGCGACCTATACACCGGTGCAACCTATACACCAGAAAATACGGTACTTAAGTAAAAGTAAAAAATAAGACAAAAATTTACTCTAGTAAAAGTACCATGTTAACATTTTTACTTAAGTAAAACTAAATAAGTACTGTACTTGCTTTTAAAAATAAAGTATTAAAATTAAAAGTACTTGCTGTATGTGTTACCTAATGCAATGTCTACAATATCATTAAGTGTGCATACCGTATGTATATTTTCTGTAATACATTAATATTGTTGAGCCATGTTAACGAACAATGCTGCAGATAATACATGTTTTTATTGTGTGACACAGTTCACACTTGGACTTGTGATTCTGGGCATCAGAATTTCAAGGATGGCATGCTTGTTATTAAGCAAAATAAGAAAGAAATTATTATACCTTTGAAAGTTTTTAACACAAAGCAAAACCATTGTGTCAACTGCAGTAAACATGTTCAAGTAAAAGTTGTCTGCCTGAAAAAAGGAGCATTAGACCTAACAAAGGAAAATATGATCCTTTCATCTCATTTGTCATCAACTGCAGTTAAACACTCTGTAATGGATCAACAATGAACAATATTTTAACTTCCTGACACCATTTTCAAAACTTGGACCTGAGTGTCGAGACATTTGGAGAAATCTCTTGTCTCCTAACATCCATGAACTGACACATTTTAATATTGCAGCAAGAATTTCTTGTTCAAGTTCAGAAGAAGTTGGTTTTCAAAGTTTTTTGAGTCCAGTCTGGCTCTTTTAGAAGAGAAAATCTGTCCTGCTGAACTGAACAGTATTTCAATAGTCTTTCAATAATCTTTCAATAATCTTTCAATAATCTTTCAATAAGGCCATGGGTGGTGTATCTTCTGACTCTCCACGGTGGAATCCATTTTGGGTGTGTTAGCGGTGCTGTGGGTGCTCCCAGCTCAATTATGTATTTACTAGAATATACGTCAATGGCCCTGCTCTCCCTGAAGGTGGGTCTAACGTTACTTGCCCACTTTGTAGTGATTCAAAGTACTTTTACTCGGTTACATCCCACCACTGTCAAAAACGCTGTTTTTTCCTGTGGTTGCCGTCATGAATCTAGATTTGTGATGGATTTACATTGCACATGTGCATGCTCTTACATCAAGGTTGGTATTCTTGAACCAAAACCCAGGGATTCTGGACTTGGATTAAGATAATGCCGTGTTTGACTTGTTGGAAAAGGTCCCTGGCAGTGAGGAAGAGGCTGATTACAAGCAGTGGACCTAAGTTTAATCTCACAGTGTGCAGAAATGGTCTGGTATAAATGCTGGGGATCTGCCTACTCCACTCTTTAAGTTGGTTGGCGGGTTGTTTTGTTGGTTTAACTGAAATTGAGTTCATCAGCACAAATATAACAAGCTTCAGGTTGTTCTGTTGCCAAACAAGTGAGGGCCGTCGCCATCAACAGTCAGAATTATTAATTTACTACATTTCACAAAGTAACCCTATATTTTATTCAGCCCTTCAATAGACAGGACACGAAAACACAATGCATCAAACCCTCAACTGACTTTGATTTGACCATGTGAGGACTGAGTGGCACTGGGAGGAGTTTGGTCCTAATGTGAATTTCCTGGTTTATATAAATCTGTGTCATAAATCTATTAAAACCCCTCCTTTGCTTTGATTGCAACAAGGCTTTAAATACACCATTTTCCCCCTGTGCAACAGCCAAAACGTCCGTGCACATACACACAAGAGTTGTTTGTTATCAGCAGGAACCCGGGTCTACATGAGGGAGGAAGTGATTCTGGTTCCCACCATAACTCAGAGCTGCCCTAATCAGTAATGGTAGCATGATGAATGGAAGACTCTGGTTCACACACAAACAATAAGTCTGACAATCAGAACCACACGTCAAGGACTAGTTGGGGTGTGAACCCCCACCACCTCTGCAGACACATTCCTCGTTTCAGTGACACGAGCGGGTGAAATGACAGACTATATGTTCTCAAAGCTTGAAGAACCAAATCTTCTGGTGGTTTGTGAACACGCTTCTTACCAAACCTTCCGGAAGTGAGACATGACGATCACCAGAAACACACAACAAACTGCTCGGAGCACAGCGGCCCTTTCATTTTCAGGGAGATCATGTAAGAGCAGGAACAGAGGAGGCTTGTCAGCGCTGTGAAGCTGCAAAACCCAAAGTGAGGCCTTGTCCTCGCCACAAACCCAGCCTGACTTTATCTTCTGCTGGGAGCATCTCTGGTCTGAAAGAGGGGCAGCGAGACAATGCTGGGACTAAAGGTTCAGCTGTGATTTATCTCCATGAGATTTAAAGAATAATTTAAAGAGACGACCGTGTGTTGGCTAGGATGGGAACATGTTTGATGGTTCACAATCTGAATAAGGGCCTTGTTGTGCCAGCGTTTAAAGCTGTGCATGAAAATTGTTTTAATTTCCTCTCATGAGGGTGGAGCAGCTGCGGATAGTCCCATCAGTTCAGCTCCTTTTGTTGATCTTTAATGTGAGAGAAAAATGTCTTAGAGATAATGAGAGTCTTTCTATTTTTTGTAACATGTACAGAGTAATAATTATTTACCGTAAGTTATTTAGCATCAGTCAGAGTGACGAGGGTAAACGTCTCTAAAATCAGTTGTGACGTCTGCTTGTTGTGCACAGATGATCCAAAAACATCTACTGATGATCAAACAGAAAACATTGCTGCTTCATGGAAGATGGTTTAAATAAATTTTATCGTCATCCTAAGCAGTTTGTGCTTCACGCAGGATGTTCGTCAGAACCAACCTTCTACTTGATTCTTCTTCTTTCAGCTTTTCCCTCTTCAGGTGTCATCACAGCGAGTCATCCTCCTCCATCTCACTCTGTCCTCACTCCACCTACCTCCATGTCCTCTCTAACTGCATCCATACAGTATATCACCTCTTTGTCTTTTTCCTGGCAGCTGCATTTCTCTACCAGTATACCCACTGTCCCTCCTGACATGTCCAAACCATCTCAGTGTGTCCTCTCTAACTTTATCTGCAGTTGTTCAACCTGTGCTGTACCTCTGATGACCTCATTCCTTATCCATCCTTGTCACTTCGAAGGAGAACCTCAGCATCTTCATTTTCGCCACTTCCAGTTATTTCTTTGGTCTTTTTGTCCATGTCTCTGTCTCCAGAGCATACTGGTCTCACCAATGTCTTGCAAACTTTTTTTTTTAACCTTTGCTGACACTTGTTTGATGCAAATCACTCCTGAAACTTTGCTCCATCCACTCCATGTCTGCCTTCTGCAGCACCATTATCCATTTTTTCCATTTTCGTTTTGTGCACAAAATCGGAAATCGGATAACGGTTTGTAATCCATTTTTTTGTTTTGGTTCAATAAACGAAAAACGAAAAAACAAGTGGTTTTTTTGTTATTTCATTTTTTGTTTCAAATGAAAAAACGAACTGCCTGAATGTACACGGACCAGCACCCCCTACAACTTGTTGTCTTGCATTGTGATGCAACTGCGTCCTAATAAACTTAGAGATGGCACAGCAAACATTTTGCTGTAAGTTGTTAATTGAAGCAATAAATTAAATAATGCATTAATTAATTAATTCAGTCAGTCAGTCGTGATATTTCCAAATAATTTGTCAAAAGAAGAAAAAGCAGAAGTGTCTCAGCGTTCGTTTCAGACTTCTGTCTTGTGTTCGCCCACGCCACCCTCTGTGGTCCCTTTTAATTTCCTTTAATACTTTTTGATAATACAGGTGGTCCCCGACTTACAACGGCCTCGACTTACGACGTTTCGGCTATACGAACGCATCATTATTAATAAAAATATGAAATTAAAAAAATATATTATTTTATTTTTTTGTGTGAGTTTAAATGTTCTTAATTTCATGTGTACAGCACTTTGTTGCAGCTGTGGTTGTTTTAAATAAAGTATCATTAGTTTTTATTATTTTTATTATAATTTTTAAGCCTATTTGCGCAGTTTCCGGCAGTTTCCAGAAATGCCGCCGTGTTGCCATTTTGAGGTTAGCTTCAGTTAGCGTGACCGGAGGAGCCACGAGCTAACATGCACGGACCCGACGGGCGGCGGAGACGCCTTCTGCAGCCGGGAGCTCACCTCAATGTCTGCTTTTAGCCTCAGATGTTGGATGAACACCGAGCTAACATGCAAAAACGTGGATAACAGCTGGGCAGCCTTTTGGAGGGACGACACCGAGCTAACGGGGGACTAAAATGCTAACGCGGCCCGGACCCGACTGGCGCGGAGACGCCAGCTGCAGCCGGGAGCTCGCCTCGATGTCTGCCTGGTAGCCTCAGATGTCGGATGAACACAGAGGTAACATGCTAAAACATGGGTAAACAGCTGGGCAGCCTTTGCCTGGTAGCCTCAGATGTTGGATGAACACCGAGCTAACATGCTAAAACTCGGATAAACAACTGGGCAGCCTTTTGGAGGGACGACACAGAGCTAACGGGGGGCTAAAATGGTAACGTTGGCTCGACCGGAGACAATAGGTGCGTTTACATGGACATAAGTAATCAGATCAAACGGCCGATCGGATCAAAAGTGTGTCATGTAAACACCCCGTTCGGATCATTTTTTGTGTTTTCGGCGTGATCCGTCCTAATTTGTGATCAGTTCGAAACAGGTGGTTTACACCGATCCGTTACCCGTTCGGTGTGCATGTAAACACTTGATCTGTTCCGTTTATCAAACTGTCCTGACTGCGCATGTGCGCTGCGCACCCCTCCCCACCACTCCACCCCTCGTGTTTCCTTCTCCGCCTGGCTAGTGGGTAGATGCTAACTAACGCATG
>JBBPBX010113722.1:0-10426 GCA_038048925.1 Garcialebias charrua | reverse complement strand
TGTTGTAAAGAGCTTTGAGTGTCTTGATCAGATAGAAAGGAGCTGTATCAGTACAGTCCATTTACCATTTACTTGTTCTGACACGAGTCAGCAACCGGACAGGTTCTGTTCATCGTTCAAAAGAACCAACAGGTTGATAAATCCTCGGATTCATCTGGACCAATCGATACGAGTGAATAAAAACAGTCTGAATCATCACTGCTGCCAGGTCTGTTTGGGTCTGGGTCAGACCAGAACCTTCAGAAGATCCATGTGGACTCATAAGTCAAGACACGGATCAGAAGGTTCTCACAGAAAACAGAAAACAGCTGAAAGAGCGAGGACTGCGATCACCCTGAGCTCAGTCTGACAGGCAGGAGCCTGTTGACGACTTCACAGCTGTTCACATGTTTCCAGCTGCTAACAGCTGTTCACATGTTTCCAGCTGCTAACAGCTGTTCACATGTTTCCAGCTGCTAACAGCTGTTTCCACTTCCTCTCAGTTCCTCTTCCTCACACAGCTCCTCTTCCTCACACAGTTCCTCTTCCTTACATGATTCTGAAGACGAACCAAAGACTTAAATGGTAAATGGAGCTTACTTATATAGCGCTTTCCAGCCCCTATGAGGGGCCCCAAAGCGCTTCACAGTACCAACCATCCACCCATTCATCCACCCATTCATACACCGGTAGCGACAGACTGCCATGAAAGGTGCTGCCAGTCCTACCGAGAGCAACTCGGGGTTAAGTGTCTTGCCCAGGGATACAACGAGGTATGCAGTGACCGGGGATCGAACCCTGGACCTGAAGCAAATAACTGAACCAAGAATATGAACCAAAGACATGAACCAAAGACCTGAACTACAGACCTAACCTGAAGACCTGAACCAAAGACATGAACAAAAGACATTAATTAAAGACCTAAACCAGTGGTCCCCAAACTACGGATGTGGCCCGCCTCCACATTTGGTCCGGCCCCCAGAACAATACCAGAGAGCATTTAGATTTTTTTTTCATGTGTGTATTTGTATTTGATAATAAAGTTGGACTTTTGCAATAAAATGTTCCTTAGTTATGAACTATTTTGAACTATTGTTCCACATTTGATTTATTGTGTTCCACCCTTCTGCGGTCTGTGCCCCTATCTGGCAACCCCCAGAACAAAATCCTAAACCCGCCCCTGTCAAAGACAGAACGGAATAATGGCGAAAAGATTAAGAGAAATTTTGATTCAGAATGCAGGGCATTTAAGCTGCAGTGGACAAAGGATTATTTTTTTGTTCAATGCAAAGAAAAGGCTGTCTGTGTCATCTGTCAAGAGGCGGTGGTGGTATTCAAAGAATACAATCTGCGGCGACACTATGAATCCTGTCACAAAGACAAGTATGATAGCTTGCAAGGCCAAATGCGAGCAGACAAACTCTCAAAGCTAAAAAGTGGACTGTTAGCTCAGCAGAATACATTTGCACTTTTGTTAGAGAGGGTTATTTGGTTATTATTTATTTTATTAATAGTGTTATTATTTATTTTATTAATAGTGTTATTATTTATTTTATTAATAGTGTTATTATTTATTTTATTAATAGTGTTATTATTTATCTCCTGACTTTTGTGCTGTGAAGAACCCAGAGAGGGTTATTTGATTGTGCTTTCTGGAAAACAATACATTTTTACATTTAGGCACTCCTGCAATCATCACACTTTTTCCTGTTACAAACTGACTCCGGCCCCCCACCAGAGAAGGGAAAAGTTATGTGGCCCTCACAGGAAAAAGTTTGGGGACCCCTGACCTAAACCAAAGACCTGATGCAAAAACCTGAACCAAAAAACTGAACCAAAAACATGAACCAAAGACTTGAACAAAGGACATTAATTAAAGACCTAAACCAAAGACCTGATGCAAAAAACTGAACCGAAAACATGAACCAAAGACCTGAACAAAGGTCATTAAATACCTCAACCAAAGACCTGAACCAAAGACCTGAACCCAAGACCTGACGTGAAGACCTGAACTACAGACCTGACCTGAAGACCTGAAACAAAGACCTGAACCAAATATCTGAAGCAAGGACCTGAAGCAAAGACCTGAACCAAAGACAAGAACCAAAGACCTGAACCAAATATCTGAAGCAAGGACCTGAACCAAAGACAAGAACCAAAGACCTGAACCAAATATCTGAAGCAAGGACCTGAAGCAAAGACCTGAACCAAAGACAAGAACCAAAGACAAGAACCAAAGACAAGAACCAAAGACAAGAACCAAAGACCTGAACCAAAGTCCTGAACAAAAATCACGAACCAAAGACCTGAACCAAAGACAAGAACCAAAAGGCCCAGGCATAGCTCTGCATACGGCCTGTACGCCGCTCTATGCGCGTGTTCTGTGCGCACGCGTTCACAGGCACAGCTCTGCGTTCGTTCTCGCGTTAAATGCTCGCGTTTTCGCTCCAAATTCTTGTCGTAATTTGAGCAGCTGCGCGCAGAGCGTTTACCTACGGGACAAACTGAGGTCGCTGATTGGTCATTTGCTGACACGCCTACTGAATTGATTGACAGGTCGGGTGGGGAAAGAAAGGCACGGGCTGCGCAGCGGTTTTCTGTGTTTATATGTTAATAAAACGTTCTAAAAAATAAAATAAAAAGAGGGAGCGCTGGTCCAGCACAGCAGAACACCATGAAATATTTAAAACATCGCGCAGCCACGTAGGACATGAGTTTTTAGTTCGCTCGTGACAAATTCATTCATTTCCTTCTCATCGGAGGAGGAAGCGATGCGATCACTTGACTTTTGGCAAAAAAACAAAAGAAAAGGCCAGATCAGGGATGAAGAAGGGGAATTTAATACATTTGTGTTACATACAAAACAGTCCAGTTTAAGGTAATTGTACCATTGCTGTTCATCATTCTTTAGTTTGTAGCAGGTCACTTTTGTAAATGAGTCCTCGAGGCTCAATAAGATTTACCTGACTAAATAAAGGTTGAATGAATTAAATACCTCAACCAAAAACATGAACCAAAGACCTGAACTAAATACATGTACTTGAACAAAGGACATGAATTAAAGACATAAACCAAAGACCTGAACCAAAGAAACGAACCAAAAACATGAACTAAGGACCTGAACCAAAAATCTGAACCAAAGAACTGAAACAAAAACATGAACCAAAGACTTGAACCAAAGACTTGAAACCAAAACATGAACCAAAGACCTGAAGAAAAGACCCGAACCAAAGACCTGATCAATAGATCTGAACCTAAAACATGAAACAAAGACATGAACCAAAGACCTGAACAAAGGACATTAAAGACCTGATCCAAAGACCTGAACCAAAAACACAAACCAAACACCTGAACCAAAAACATGAACCATAAACATGAACCAAAGACCTGACCCAAAGACTTGAACAAAGGACATTAATGAAAGACCTAAACCAAAGACCTGATCCAAAAAAAAAACGAACCAAAAACCTGAACTAAGGACCTGAAAAAAAAACCTGAACCAAAGAACTGAAACAAAAACATGAACCAAATACCTGAACCAAAAACCTGAACCAAAGACCTGAACCAAAAACACAAACCAAAGATATGAACCAAAGGACATTAAAGACCTAAACCAAATACCTGAACCAAAGACATGAACCAAAGACCTGAACCAAATATCTGAACCAAAAACTTGAACCAAAGACATGAACCAAAGACCTGAGACAAAGACCTGAACCAAAGACATTTTCAAAGACCTGAATCAAAGACCTGACCTGAAGACCTGAACCAAACACCTGACTTGAAGACATGAACCATAGACCTGAACCCAAGACCTGAACCAAAGATCTGTACCAAATATCTGAAGGAAAGACCTGAACCAAAGACATGAACCAAAGACATGAACCAAAGACATGAACCAAAGACATGAACCAAAGACCTGACCCAAATATCTGAACCAAAGACCTGACCCAAATATCTGAATCAAAAACATGAACCAAACACCTGAACCAAAAACATGAACCATAAACATGAACCAAAGACCTGACCCAAAGACTTGAACAAAGGACATTAATGAAAGACCTAAACCAAAGACCTGATCCAAAAAAAAAACGAACCAAAAACCTGAACTAAGGACCTGAAAAAAAAACCTGAACCAAAGAACTGAAACAAAAACATGAACCAAATACCTGAACCAAAAACCTGAACCAAAGACCTGAACCAAAAACACAAACCAAAGATATGAACCAAAGGACATTAAAGACCTAAACCAAATACCTGAACCAAAGACATGAACCAAAGACCTGAACCAAATATCTGAACCAAAAACTTGAACCAAAGACATGAACCAAAGACCTGAGACAAAGACCTGAACCAAAGACATTTTCAAAGACCTGAATCAAAGACCTGACCTGAAGACCTGAACCAAACACCTGACTTGAAGACATGAACCATAGACCTGAACCCAAGACCTGAACCAAAGATCTGTACCAAATATCTGAAGGAAAGACCTGAACCAAAGACATGAACCAAAGACATGAACCAAAGACATGAACCAAAGACATGAACCAAAGACCTGACCCAAATATCTGAACCAAAGACCTGACCCAAATATCTGAATCAAAAACATGAACCAAAGACATGAACCAAAGACCTGAGACAAAGACCTGAACCAAAGACATGAACCAAAGACATGAACCAAAGACCTGACCCAAATATCTGAACCAAAAACTTGAACCAAATACATTTTCCAAAGACCTGAACCAAAGACCTGACCTGAAGACCTAAGAAAAGACCTGACCTGAAGACCTGAACCAAACACCTGACTTGAAGACATGAACCAAAGACCTGAACCCAAGACCTGAACCAAAGATCTGTACCAAATATCTGAAGGAAAGACCTGAACCAAAGACATGAACCAAAGACATGAACCAAAGACATGAACCAAAGACAAGAACCAAAGACATGAACCAAAGACATGAACCAAATAATAATAATAATAATAATTAATTCAATTTATAACGCACTTTTCATTACTGAAAATCTCAAAGTGCTATATCTGAACCAAAAACATGAACCAAAGACATGAACCAAAGACCTGACCCAAATATCTGAACCAAAAACATGAACCAAAGACATGAACCAAAGACCTGAGACAAAGACCTGAACCAAAGACATTTTCCAAAGACCTGAACCAAAGACCTGACCTGAAGGCCTAAGAAAAGACCTGACCTGAAGACCTGAACCAAACACCTGACTTGAAGACATGAACCAAAGACCTGAACCCAAGACCTGAACCAAAGATCTGTACCAAATATCTGAAGGAAAGACCTGAACCAAAGACATGAACCAAAGACATGAACCAAAGACATGAACCAAAGACATGAACCAAAGACCTGACCCAAATATCTGAACCAAAAACATGAACCAAAGACATGAACCAAAGACCTGAGACAAAGACCTGAGACAAAGACCTGAACCAAAGACCTGAGACAAAGACCTGAACCAAAGACATTTTCCAAAGACCTGAACCAAAGACCTGACCTGAAGGCCTGAACCAAACACCTGACTTGAAGACATGAACCAAAGACCTGAACCCAAGACCTGAACCAAAGATCTGTACAAAATATCTGAAGGAAAGACTTGAACCAAAGACATGAACCAAAAGCATGAACCAAAGACATGAACCAAAGACATGAACCAAAGACATGAACCAAAGACATGAACCAAAGACACAAACCAAAAACATGAACCAAAGACATGAACCAAAGACATGAACCAAAGACATGAACCAAAGACACGAACCAAAAACGTGAACCAAAGACATGAACCAAAGACATGAACCAAAGACATTAACCAAATAACTGAACAAAGGACATTAATCAGAGACCTAAACCAAAGACCTGAAGCAAAGACATGAACCAAAGACATGAACCAAAGACATGAACCAAAGACATGAACCAAAGACATGAACCAAAGACATGAACCAAAGACATGAACCAAAGACATGAACCAAAGACCTGAACCAAAGACCTGACCCAAATATCTGAACCAAAGACCTGACCCAAAGACCTGAACCAAATATCTGAACCAAAAACATGAACCAAAGACATGAACCAAAGACCTGAGACAAAGACCTGAACCAAAGACATGAACCAAAGACATGAACCAAAGACCTGACCCAAATATCTGACCCAAAAACTTGAACCAAAGACATTTGCCAAAGACCTGAACCAAAGACCTGACCTGAAGGCCTAAGAAAAGACCTGACCTGAAGACCTGAACCAAACACCTGACTTGAAGACATGAACCAAAGACCTGAACCCAAGACCTGAACCAAAGATCTGTACCAAATATCTGAAGGAAAGACCTGAACCAAAGACATGAACCAAAGACATGAACCAAAGACATGAACCAAAGACATGAGCCAAAGACCTGACCCAAATATCTGAACCAAAAACATGAACCAAAGACATGAACCAAAGAACTGAGACAAAGACCTGAACCAAAGACATGAACCAAAGACATGAACCAAAGACCTGACCCAAATATCTGAACCAAAAACATGAACCAAAGACATGAACCAAAGACCTGAGACAAAGACCTGAACCAAAGACATTTTCCAAAGACCTGAACCAAAGACCTGACTTGAAGGCCTAAGAAAAGACCTGACCTGAAGACCTGAACCAAACACCTGACTTGAAGACATGAACCAAAGACCTGATCCCAAGACCTGAACCAAAGATCTGTACCAAATATCTGAAGGAAAGACCTGAACCAAAGACATGAACCAAAGACATGAACCAAAGACCTGACCCAAATATCTGAACCAAAAACATGAACCAAAGACCTGAGACAAAGACCTGAACCAAAGACCTGACCTGAAGGCCTGAACCAAACACCTGACTTGAAGACATGAACCAAAGACCTGAACCCAAGACCTGAACCAAAGAACTGAGACAAAGACCTGAACCAAAAACATGAACCAAAGACATGAACCAAAGACCTGAGACAAAGACCTGAACCAAAGACATTTTCCAAAGACCTGAACCAAAGACCTGACTTGAAGGCCTAAGAAAAGACCTGACCTGAAGACCTGAACCAAACACCTGACTTGAAGACATGAACCAAAGACCTGAACCCAAGACCTGAACCAAAGATCTGTACCAAATATCTGAAGAAAAGACCTGAACCAAAGACATGAACCAAAGACATGAACCAAAGACATGAACCAAAGACATGAACCAAAGTCCTGACCCAAATATCTGAACCAAAAACATGAACCAAAGACATGAACCAAAGACCTGAGACAAAGACCTGAACCAAAGACCTGACCTGAAGGCCTGAACCAAACACCTGACTTGAAGACATGAACCAAAGACCTGAACCCAAGACCTGAACCAAAGATCTGTACAAAATATCTGAAGGAAAGACCTGAACCAAAGACATGAACCAAAAGCATGAACCAAAGACATGAACCAAAGACATGAACCAAAGACCTGAACCAAAGACCTGAACCAAAGACATGAACCAAAGACATGAACCAAAGACATGAACCAAAGAAACGAACCAAAAACGTGAACCAAAGACATGAACCAAAGACCTGAACCAAAGACCTGAACCAAAGACATGAACCAAAAGCATGAACCAAAGACATGAACCAAAGACATGAACCAAAGACCTGAACCAAAGACATGAACCAAAGACCTGAACCAAAGACCTGAACCAAAGACCTGAACCAAAGACCTGAACCAAAGACATGAACCAAAGACATGAACCAAAGACCTGAACCAAAGACCTGAACCAAAGAACTGAACCAAAGACATGAACCAAAGACATGAACCAAAGACCTGAACCAAAGACCTGAACCAAAGACATGAACCAAAGACATTAACCAAATAACTGAACAAAGGACATTAATCAGAGACCTAAACCAAAGACCTGAAGCAAAGACATGAAGCAAAGACATGAAGCAAAGACATGAAGCAAAGACATGAAGCAAAGACATGAACGACATTAACCAAAGACATGAACGACATTAACCAAAGACATGAACGACATTAACCAAAGACATGACCTGAAGTTCTGAACGAAAGATCTGACCAAGACCCGCTCATTCTCAATCAGTGAAACGTTTCTACTAAAAAGAAATTGTCCAGATGAACTGATTGAGAATGAGCGGATTTGATACCTGGACTATTGAGAATTAACTTTCTGATCTGACCAAGACATTAACCAAAGACATGACCTGAAGTTCTGAACGAAAGATCTGACCTGAAGACCTGACCCAAAGATCTGAACCAAAGACCGAACGCAAAAACCTAAAGATGCAATTCAAAGAAAAAACACAGACCTGACCCAAATGTCTCCAACAGTACTTGGCATTTCAGAATAAACGCATCTTAATTCAGTCAACCTTTATTTAGGCAGCGCATAATAAAACCATCAATTTGGTTCTCCTTCATGGATCAGACTAATTGCTGTACTTCTGAGTTTATCCTGATGCATGCTCTGTTTAGTTTTTGGGCAAAATAACCTTAAAAAGTTGTCAGGTCCTCTGGATGTGTTCAAAATGCGAAAAATTGTAGAAAAGTTTTTGACTTTTATCCAAAAGACATCTTCAGTCTGAGGAGCTGCAACAAACTCAGTCTTATAAATAGTACCTCTCATAGTGGATCAACCAGTTTGCTGCTGACAGGCAGCTGCTCACATGATCAAGGAGGACCATCAGCCTAACGATGGATCGTTAGATCTGAAGCTCTCGACCTTGACCTCTCTAAGTGGCTTCAAACATCTGCTAAGCTCCTGACAAGAACCAGTGCAGACATGTTCCTGTTTTTAGTTTTCTACATCGCTTTATAATCCAACTGATTTATTGTTACGTTTTCTTTTAATACCACTTTATTTTGATTTGTTAAAAAATAACATCTCAATTTGTACGCGTTCTTCATGATTGTCTATTGTTGTCGTTGTTGTCCACAGTTGTCATCCATCCATCCATCCATCTTCTTCCGCTTATCCGGGGTCGGGTCGCGGGGGTAGCAGCCTAAGTAGGGAGGCCCAGACTTCCCTCTCCCCAGCCACTTGGAGCAGCTCCTCTGGGGGAATCCCAAGGCGTTCCCAGGCCAGCCGAGAAACATAGTCCCTCCAGCGTGTCCTGGGTCTTCCTCTGGGTCTCCTCCCGGTGGGACATGCCCGGAACACCTCACCAGGGAGGCGTCCAGGAGGCATCCTAACCAGATGCCCGAGCCACCTCAACTGGCTCCTCTCGATGTGGAGAAGCAGCGGCTCTACTCCGAGTCCCTCCCGGATGACTGAGCTTCTCACCCTATCTCTAAGGGAGAGTCCAGACACCCTGCGGAGAAAACTCATTTCAGCCGCTTGTATCCGAGATCTCGTTCTTTCGGTCACAACCCAAAGCTCATGACCATAGATGAGGGTGGGAACGTAGATCGATCGGTAAATTGAGAGCTTTGCCTTTTGACTCAGCTCTCTCTTCACCACGACAGACCGGTACAGCGCCCGCTTCACTGCGGACGCTGCACCTATCCGCCTATCGATCTCACGCTCCAGTTTTCCCTCATTCGTGAACAAGAATTGTTCAGTTGTCATCACTCTGTTAAAATCAGGTGTCTCTTGTAAACGAGTCCCTGAGGCTCAATGAGATTAAGCTGTAGAAATAAAGGTTGAATGAAAAGTTAGCACCCTGATGGTTGTTTGCTATTCACAGAGGGTTGAGTGATACTAGCAATAACAGCATTGTAAGAGGGGGACAGTTGAACCCGGAGGCCTCCACCTCTGTTTAATGATGGACGGTTTCTTTTCACAAAGATGGCCTCCTTTACTCCTCTCTCAAACCATTGTTCCTCTCTATCAAGGATGTGAACATCTTCATCCCTGAAAGAGTGACCTCTGACCTGCAGATGAGTGTAGACCACAGAGTGACCTCTGACCTGGAGATGAGTGTAGACCACAGAGTGACCTTTTGGCCAGTGGCTGTTTACGGTAGTTTCCCCGATGAACCAGTCTTTAATGTATTTTGAGGTTTAAAAGCCACTGGGACGTTGTGTTTAGAAAATAAACGTCTTAATGTCTCTGAAACTCCTGCAACATCTGGAACAACCACTGGTCTGGGTCTGGGTTCCTTCTTTTCACCTGATGGCTGCTGGAGTCCTGTTTGGGTTTCTTCTTTCAGGAAGGTTCACTCAGGATATCCACATTTCTCTAGAGCCTGTCCTTCTGTCTGGCTGCTGAGTTAGTGGAGCACACCCTGGACACGTCCAGAGGACCTGATTTAACTTTTTCAGATTGTTCTACCTGGATTATTGAGCATCAGGATATTGGGTGAAATAAGTTTTGTTTTGTAGAAAGTGGGCGGGGCTTCACAGCTTCCATCTCTAAAAACGTTTCAAACTTGGACTTTTCTGCAGCTCAGAGGAACTCTGTGGTTCACATGGTCCCCCGGAGG
>JBBPBX010113721.1:0-10426 GCA_038048925.1 Garcialebias charrua | reverse complement strand
CCCACCAGGCCTAAGCCTGGGGACAACACGCCCCGGGCGCCCACCCCGAAACCACCCCAGCACAGCCGGATCGCCGATCGGTGATCCATGACCGCCACCACAGACCACCCGGGGGCCCGCATGCTGCCCCTAGCAGACATCCCCCAGAACCCCCCGGTCCTCCCCAGGTTGAAGGCAGGGTCCTCCCCGTCCAAACAGCCCCAACCCCCCGGCACCCAAAACCCTGACCTCCTCCCACACCAGCCCCAATGACCCACAAGGCCAAATCCCAGACCCTCCACCCTCACTACGTAACAAAGCCGATCAAAGAATGCCAGAGAGATTGATCCAATGTGTCGGCAGATGCTGTTTCAAGACAATTGTTAAAACTATGTTAAAAAAATCTGTAAAATTGGTTTCTCATGCAAGTATCGGCCGATTTCCCCAAATTAAGGACATTGGGGGCCAATAAATCGGCCGGCTGATTTATCAGTGCACCCCTATAAAAAAGCATATGAACTGTTAAAAAAAGAAAATTATAAAAATAAAAACTGCTACGTTGTAAAGCAATTTAAAATACTAAAAACAGGAACACGTCTGTGTTGGTTTTTGCCTTGAACTTAGCAGATGTTTGAAGCCATTTAATCACTTTAATTTTTTTTTTTTCATTTACCCTTTATTTATACAGGTAGTCTCATTGAGCCACGATAACTCATTTTCAAGAGAGACCTGTTTAGGGGCAGATGGTGGGGGTTAAGGGCCCTGCTCAGGGGCCCAGAGTGAGGCGAATGAGGGTGGAGGCAGATATGAGTGTTTCACCTTTTTCCACCCACATTTTTTTTATGTTGTCGGTACCGGGACTTGAACCGGCGATCTTACGATCACAGGCCCACCGTTTCTAACCACTGCGCCACCACTCCCCCAATATCCACTTTAATATTCACTTCAACATATTGTTTTTATGCTATTAGTGCTTGGTGTATATTTAGTTGATGTTTTTCTTAGTTCATATCTTAGAACTTATTACTGTTTTTCTTTTACATTTTATTGTGGGATGTGGGATTCTGTGTACATAATCTCATTCCACCACATGTACCACATTTGGTGTGTATGACAATAAAACTCTGACTCTGACTGACTCTGACTTTAAAGCTAGGAATAAAAACATGCTTTGTGTTAGCAGGATTTAATTCTAACTTTGAAACTTATCCAACATTAAAAATTACCTCAAGTTGCATTTTTGGACATGTATGCATATGTTTGTACAAATTGTACTTGCCTGTAGAGAGGAGACAGCCTCATATAAAATAAATAATGATGTTTTTATCGGGATAGTATCTGTATTGGTGCAGAGGTTAAGAAGGTGAGCTTTTGATTGGAAGATCTCTAGTTCAAGCCTCAGTACCGACAACATCAAAAAGGTGGGTGGGATAAGTGAAGCAGTTACACCTGTCTCCACCCTCATCTGCTACACTCTGGGCCCTTGAGCAAGGCCCTTAACCCCCACCATCTGCTTCCCCGGGCACCCTAGATAGCAGCTCTCTGCTCCACACATAGGGGTGTGGTAGCTCAGTGGCAGTGGTGGTCCTAGCCTATTTGGCACACTGGGCAAGCAACCCAGACGGCACCCCCCTTTCCCCCGGCTAGGTGACCTGTGGGGGTCCTCCCAGAAAATTTTGAATAAAATAGATGCCATTTCCTGCATTCTGGTGTATTTTAATGGGTTGTTCAACATTTACCTACATATATAAACTATTCAATAACTGTTTTAGAGTTAATGGCAGAACAAGAAGTAGCCTGAGACAAACATGTAGCATTAACACAGTATGAACATTATTCAAGAATTGTTTCTATAAGAACATTATCAAATATTTTATATGAACGGTAAGATGCTAGCAATAACAGCATTGTAAGAGGGGACAGTTGAACCCGGAGGCCTCCACCTCTGTTTAATGATGGACAGTTTCTTTTCACAAAGATGGTTTCCTTTTAGGGCTGGACGATATGGCCAAAATGTTATCACAATATAGTTTTTAATTTCGGTCGATAACGATATAATTCGATATCGATATAAAAAATATAAAAGCCTAAAAAAACTATAAACTATACAAATAAATTAATGTTCACCTTTTGTTTGTATTTAGCCTCCAAAAAATGGAAATCACCATCAAATAAACATAAAATTCTCAACCCAATAATTCTCAGTCGGGTCATCTGGACAGTTTCTTTTTTATAGAAACGTTTCACCCTCCATCCTCCATCCAGTTTCTATAAAAAAGAAACTGTCCAGATGACCCGACTGAGAATTATTGGATTTGGTACCTGGATTATTGAGCATGAACTTTCTTGCCATAAAATTCTCAACTGTGTCAATATTAATAGTTTTAACTTTAAACATCTTTAAAATTTACAGCATTGAAATTCATAGTTAATTAAATAAAACTTTTGGGTGTTATTGATGAGAAGCTGACATGGAAATCTCATGTAAATTACTTAAGAATAAAAATAACAAAATCAATTGCATTACTGTATAAAGTAAAATAGTTTTTGAATGACAAAGTTTTGTATATATTGTACAATGTAATTATTGTTCCATATTTAATCTATTGTATTGAAGTTTGGGGAAAAGCATGCAAAACTATTACAAACCGTGTTTTTATTTTACAAAAAAGAGCTATAAGAATTATTAAGAAGTGCTATGGTCACCCAACAAATATATTATTTAATCAATTGAAATTATTAAAATTTTATGATTTGGTTGAACATAGTATTTTACAAGTCATGTATAAAACTCGTAAGAATATTACCCCCAAATATTCAATTAAAATTTGTTAAAAAAGAGTAATTATAACCTGAAGGGAGTGTAAATGTTTGTAAAACCTTCATTTAGAACTAGTCTGAAGGAGCGGAGTTGTAATTCAGGAAACAGGATTGTGAAGTTGACTTGATATCACCATAAATATTTATAAAACTATTTATATGTTTTAAAAGATGATTAAATTAAAGTTGTTGGGAACGTATAGTGCAGGTGAAGGATACCTGTTTTTTTTTCCTTCAGTTTGGAGATTGTTCAAGTGAAGGTTGTTGTTTGTAGTTATTTTGTTTTTTTAAATAAGGGGCAGATATTATAAGACTATTTTCTTCTTTCTGCAACTTTTCATTCAGTGTTTTTTTTTCCCTTTCTGATGAAATTTGTTTTATTTTGAATAAATGAAAAAAATGCAGCGCTGCCGTTTGTTTCAGTACGATGTAGTTTCAGGGTTTCAGGGTTGGCTCAAACTTTATTGTGTTTCATCTTCTGACTCATCCTATTCTATCGAGTGGAAACTCTTCAGATTAAACAAGTTACGTATGTTTTCACTGCTAGTTAGAACGACTCTCCGTCACGTTTTGAGGCATAAAGAGACTGAGTAGGACTCGCTGCAGCAGAAACCTGCAGTTTTAACAGACCTTAGAAAGCCGAACTACGTCCACACCGACAAATTACAGGTAGTCCCCGATTTACGAGCGAGATCCGTTACAACAAGGCGCTCGTAAACCGGAAATCTCGTAATTTGGAACGGCCGCCACGCTTCTCGTAAGTCCGGAATTTCGCTCGTAAATTGGAACGGTTTTGCTAGCGCGACTACGAACACTCGTTTTTCATCGAAAAACTGCTTATGAGTGCATAAAAATGATCGGAAACGTGTGTCCACATGTTTAGCTAACGAACTGTGGTGAAAAAACACAGGAAAACTCAGTATTTTTTGCGTTTTTTCCAAAAATTCGCCAGCTCGTAAGTCTGGAACCTCGTAGATCAGAGCGCTCGTAAATCGGGGACTACCTGTAGTTTTTCCTCTCTTATCAGTGATCTCGTCTGCTTTGTCTTCGCTTGTGAAACTTTGTTCAGTCACATTCTGACGGTCATGGGCACTCGTTGTGAAGCGAAAACTTAACACGCATTGGAGATTAGCTTAGCCTAGCCTGCTACTGCAAACGCCTGCTGGACTGAGCGCTGCATAACATCTACGTCACCACGCACTTACATATTTGTGTGAGATAAGAGTTTTATTATTAATGTTTCTGACTAATGTTTATCAATTTAATATTTCTGATTAATGTTTATCAATTTTTTTAATGCTTTCTGCAACAATTGTGAATATGCCTGGCTAGTTTAGTGTCAAGCTGACCCTTAAAACTGTATCAACTTGGTTTTGCGTCTAGGTTTTATCAGGCGCAGAGTTATTTGGGAAAACTGAGCTCGTTTTCTCCCACATGACCTTGGCAGCTTTTTTGGTAAGAGTTGCAACAGGCTAGTCAAATAAGAAATGTTATCCCTCACCCGTGCAAGGCACTGCCTCGCACTTAAAACATGTGTTGCCCAAGATGAGGTGAAGTCATAGTACTTGCACAAAGACACACACACACACCCACACATGCATGCACACACCTCAAGGTATAAGATGGAACCACTCGGACAGAAACGTTGAAGTCTACTGTGAACCTTGATCCAGGTGTCTAGTCCGTGATAGATGTTTGCTTCTCATCTGAGTTGAAGTGGCTTCCCGACTCTGTGTCATGGTGAGAATTCTGTAACATCAAATGCCTTGAGATTGTGTGTGCTGTTTTTGTGGCGGGGGGATATGACACAATTTACCCTAGCAAATAACAGTTTGTGTGTGACTTGTACATCTGAGGTGATTGTACAACTTTGTTTGTTTTGTTGTTTTTCCTTTTTCTGTCACAGACCTTTTTAATAAATGACACATCATTTTAAAGGAGTCTGTGTTTGTTTTCTTTTAAACAACTGCCGATCCTTCACTTACCCAGAAATATCATAAAACATTGTGTCACAGCTTTTTCTGTCTGGGCGCTTCAATCCGAACAGGAAAAGCGTCAGTGAAACGTTGTAAAATCCTATCAAAATATCGAAAATATGCTTAAACTTCATATCATCGTTATTGAATAAAAGTATATAGCGATATTTATTGTTATTGAATTATTGTCCAGCACTACCTCCTTTACTCCTCTCTCAAAGCATCGTTCCTCTCTATCAAGGAGGAAAGATGACTGTGTTTGTCCCAGCTCCTCAGACTGAAGAAGTCTTTTTGATACAAAGAAGGATCTGTCCAGAGGACTACATTTATTGAGCCTGCATCAGGACAATAATCTGTAAAGCGTTGACACATTTTATATGGAAGACACATTTTGACTTAACCATATAATATACAGTATTTTCAATGGCAAAATATGTAGGTTTATTTCACATTACAGTACATTCATACTACAGTGGGTCCCCGACTTACGAGCAAGTTCCGTTCCTACGACTATTTCATAACATGAAATCTCGTACGTCGGAACCCGAAACACGTGTTGCTCGTAAGTCCGGATTTTCGGTCGTAAGTCGGAAAATTTATGTTAGCGCTACTACGAACACTCGTTTTTCATCACAAACTTTCATAATAGTTCATAAACATGCTCAGAAACTTGTTTCCAAATGGTTAGCTAACACACTTTCATCTAAAAACACATAAAAGTGCTGTATTTTCTGTATGTTCTTTACAAATTTACTGTTCGCTAGTGAGCTCGTAAGTCCGGAAACTTGTATGTTGATGCGCTCGTAAGTCAGGGATTACCTGTATTCTCTTTCATTGCTTTATGTATTTACTATCTTACTTTTAATTGTAGTGAACCAGACGGTGGTCTCTGATATACCTTTGTCACTTTGAACTGTCCCAGTGACACCACTGATACTTTCAGTAAAAAGACATTAACACTATTTTATTACATTATTTTGAATCAAAACACAATAAGTCATAAGAGACTCTCTTATTCCTTTATTTTGTGTTAATGAATAACCTTGTGTTAAGTAAGCATTATTGAATTCAATGTTTGATAGTCAAAGACTGTTTAATTTAAACTGTTTAATTCAAGTTGGAAATCCAATGTTATTTCAAAATGTTGATCATTATACATTTTTCTCAAACCTGTAGTGAAGATTCATCCAAGAACGCTTTTACTCTGAAAAACCAACCAGGACGTGCCGCTTTGCTGCCATTCAAAGCGGACGCAGGAGATGCTGAAAGGTAACCTCTAAGGCTGGTCTGCCTCTCTCACTCGGACATATAACAGATAATAATGTATTAAGTGGTATTTTGATGACTGATCTAAGTGATCATTTACCAGTTTTTACAATTTACAATAAAGATGATATAATTACAAAAATAACTATAGAGAAGAAAACAATAACACATGAAGTAAAGCATTAAATAGACTAAAAAATGATCTACAAAAACAAAATTGGAGTGGTGTGTATGTTAAAGATGTGAACAAAGCATATGATGAGTTTATGAACATTTTAAATGTTTTGTATAAGAAAAATTGTGTACAAAAAATATGCTAATAAAAGGTACTGTTGATCAACCAACCATGAATGACAACAGGATTGAGAAACGCATGCAAAAAAAACTATTTGTATTTTTGTTTTTTGATATATAGAACTCATGAGGCTGAAAACAAATACAAAAAGTACAAAAATAAATTGGTTGGAATTATAAAGAAGCAAAAGAGGGAATATTATAGTGAACTACTAAAGAAAACAAATGGTGAAATGAAAGCAACATGGCGAGTTATAGTGTTTTAAATATACACAAAAATAAAACTAGGTTGTCACGGAATTTTGTGAAAAGTGGTGATGAAATACATGATAACAATGAAATTGTTAATGAATTTAACAACTATTTTGTGAATGTGGGATCAAACCTTGCAAAAACAATTCCAAAAGTTGATAAAAATGTGAGCTACTTAATTAAAGGTAATAAAAATACTGTTTCTACATGAAACTGATAAAGATGAAATACTAATGGTAACAAAAAATTTTGCTGACAAAAGATCTAAGGACTGGTATGATATGGATATGTTGGTTGTAAAAGACATAATGTATCATGTTATTGAACCGTTTACATATACAGTATATGTAATTCGTCTTTTTCAACAGGTATTTTCCCTGATAATATGAAAGTAGCTAAGGTTGTCCTTATTTTTTTAAAATGGTGATAATCTGTATTCAATAATTATAGACCAATATCTTTGTTGCCACAATTCTCTAAAATTCTTGAAAGATTATTTGCGATCAGATTAGACAAATTTCTTGACGATCATAACATTTTAAAGGTGCAGTCTAGTTTCTGTAGAACGCAGCACTTAGAAAAATTTCAACAGGGAAAGCATTCTGATCCCTCCCCCTCAGAGCCATATATGGCTCTGCTCCCCCTTGCTCTGCTGAAATTCAAATTCAAGCTCTGTTTTTATTGGCTGGTTAACGGCGGGTCACTGTGGCTTTTTAGAAATGCTTTTAGTAACACCTGGAGAAGCAAGGGGACTATAGTTTTTTCAAAGATTACTTTGTCTAACATAAGTCTGTCAGGAGATAGTGACAGAGTGAAGAAATATGTTAAAAATATATTTTTAGAAAACTTACAGACTGCACTACAGAAACTGCAGACTGCACCTTTAAGTAACAGTCAATATGGTTTTAGATCAAAAACTTCTACTTTCATGGCTCTTATAGACTTGGCTGAACAAATTTCCACAGCTAGTGATCAAAAACAACATTGTGTAAGTTTATTTGTCAATTAAAAAAAAGCCTTTGACACAGTTTATCACACCATTCTCCCCGAGAAGTTGAACAAATATGGTATTGGAGGACAGGCTTTGAAGTGGGTATCTAGCTATTTGGAGGACAGAAGGCAGTTTGTACAAATAGCCAATACACGATCAAACCTCTGCAAAATCACATGTGGAGTTCCACAAGGCTCTATAATAGGACCTAAGCTGTTTATTTTATATGTAAATGATTTGATAAAGGTGTCTGCATATCTACGGTGTGTTCTTTTTGCTGATGATGCCACCTTTTGTAATGGTAGTGATTTAAAAAAAATGTTTGAGTTGCTAAAAAAGGAGATTGTTAAATTACAAACTTGGTTTAGATTAAACAAGTTATCATTAAACTTAGACAAAACTAATTACATGTTATTTCATAATAAAAAAGCTGATAATTTTTCTATCACAATTGATGATGTCGAGCTAAGTAGAGTGGATGAGGTGAAGTTCTTGGGTGTAATTGTTGATGACAAAATGTTGTGGAAACAGCATATAAATTATGTTATCTAAATCTATTACAGTGTTGTATGAACTAAAGGACTTGTTGAATGATATGGCTCTTTATTTGCTGTAATTTGCTGTATAATACAACCTTTGTTCCATACTTAATTTACTGTCTGGACGTTTGGGGAAAAGCCTGTAATACTATAACAAACTCTATTTTTATTTTACAGAAAACAGCGGTGAGAATTATTTCTAGAAAACCTTATTGTCATCTGTTACGACTGGAAACAGCCAAAACATATTTAGTGGACACTGGACACAGAAGAAGTTTTAACAAAAAATGTATTAAACTGAAAATAAGAGCCTCCAGGTTGGCGAGGTCCTCCCTGGCTTCTCCCACTAGGCCTGGAGTGTCTTCTCCTGGATCAGCGTCCAAAGAAAGGAAACTTAAATAATGAAAAGTTCAGAGAAATGGTGGACCGATGAGTCTGGCCAAAATGAATAAAACGCCACCCGGGCAAACCCAACCCCAATACGACGATCTGCCTTACCAAAAAAAATCTCTCTAACAAACAAAAAGCGAAAATAGGACTACCAGCACTCACCAAGTCATCAAAGTACAAATAAAGAAAAAAAGAAAAAGGTAACAGTTCCTCACTGTTAACCTCAGCTGTCCCCCTCCTGGACAGCTGCACAGACACGGCCCTCAGCATCTCTAATAATGAATCAATCAGGTCTCACTGGCACAGGCCCACACCTCCAAGTCTAGGCCAGAGTTTCAACTAGCACTTAAGGTGCCTCAACCCACACATAACTCTAATTGAAACAAATAGAGTCGCTCTAAGAGCTCAAACAGCTCAACTACTACTCAGCATCTCTAATAATGAATCAATCAGGTCTCACTGGCACAGGCCCACACCTCCAAGTCTAGGCCAGAGTTTCAACTAGCACTTAAGGTGCCTCAACCCACACATAACTCTAATTGAAACAAATAGAGTCGCTCTAAGAGCTCAAACAGCTCAACTACTACTCCCCCAAGAGCAAACTCATAAACAAACAGGGAGGACGGAGGTTTCCCAGTGTCTGTACACAACACCACGGCTGTCACTCAGCACTCAGGTTTGCCTGTAGTGTATCTTCAGCATGTTCCAAACGAACCTCAGCTGACTTCTGTTTTTCTCACACCAGCCTCTACTTGATCAACAAGCCAATTCTTGTTTGTATCAAGCCTCCACCACTGCTCTCAACTCTAGTAAGCACTAGAGATACCACATGAGCAACCTTTGCTCCACATGTGTTGTTTAGTCAGCACCAGAGTTTCAGAGCCTTAGCTTAACACAAAGTGGACAGGGTGGTGGAGGACACTCCTGAACACACACATACATGCAACACTACAGCTGCCTTAATCAAACTTGATTTACCTTCAAAAGGATCTCAAGTTGTTCCAACAAGCCCCTGCTTGCGTCCACCAACCATAGCTGGCAATCTCAAACCTCCACAGTCTGTAGAGCTCAGCCCAGAGTATTTAAAAGGCAGAGAATCAACAGGTGTTTCAGCAGTTAATCAAGCCTGATTAGGCTGAGTAAAAAAAAGGTGCTGCAGCAGGCTGCTGGTGCTTTTAGCAGACTGTAGCCAACCTAAACAAAATAATGATTTTTTTTAAAAACTGTCTCGCCCCCAAGGTACATAATATCATCCATCAAATACAGTATATTATTTAAACAACTGAAAGTACTGAAGTTTTATGATTTGATGGACTATAATATTTTGTTAGTAATGTATAGGGCTCATAAGAATATGCTACCTTCAAATGTTCAAATGTGTTTCGTTAAGAGAGAAAGCTGCTAGAGTCTAAAGGGAACTGAAATTTTTGCAAAGCCAAGGTATACGACTAGTGTGAAAGGACGGTTTATTTCAATAAAGGGAGTGGAATAATGGAATGTTTTGGGAAATGATGCTAAAGATGCTAAATCACATGTGGAGTTAAATTTTAAAAAACTTATCAAATCTAAACTGTTAACAAAATATTAAGCTTTTAGTAATGCATCAAATGTACTTATCGTTGATTGTGAAAGTTACTCTTTTCATCTGTTATTTCTGGAAGATTTTTGTTTGAATTGATTGTTAGAAATTGTTTTGTTTTTGAAAAAAGGGACAGACATAATAAGAATTCTTCTTTCTGCCACCTTTCATTTTATGTATTCTTTCTTTCACATATTTATGAAATGTTTTTTTTCATTATTTTTATGTTTTAATGTAAATTGATTAAATTAAAAAACAAACAAACATGTGGAGACGATTCAGCAGACACAAACATGCTTCATGGATTGGAAATCTCGGCAGGTTGGATCGGAAAAATCCA
>JBBPBX010113720.1:0-10426 GCA_038048925.1 Garcialebias charrua | reverse complement strand
TTTACTCATCTGCTGACTATGATAGACCGGACCACCAGGTGGCCTGAGGTGGTTCCTTTGACATCCACGACATCTGCAGTGGTGGCCCGGGCATTTTTGTCTACCTGGGTGGCGCGTTTTGGCCCCCCTTCAGACATTACATCAGACCGGGGCCCGCAGTTTGTTTCTGAACTTTGGTCTACCATGGCCAAGAGTCTGGGGACTAACGTTCACAGGACCACCGCTTACAACCCCCAAGCTAATGGTTTGTGTGAACGGTTTCACAGATCATTGAAAGCTGCACTGCGTGCTGCATTGACCGGTGACAACTGGATTGACCGTCTTCCCTGGGTTTTGTTGGGTTTACGTACCGCAACCAAAGAGGACCTGAGCTCTTCCCCGGCTGAACTGGTTTTCGGTCAACCTGTGCGCGTCCCCGGTGAGTTTTTACCTGAGGTACCCTCACCACAGTTTGCTCCACCGTTGCTCCATTTTTCACCTCAGGAGGCCCCTTTTCGTGTCCCTGGCCCGGTACATCATTGTTTACCGCAGTCATTTGTCCCTAAGAGTCTGGAGTCCTCTAAATTTGTTTTTGTCAAACACAATGCACACAGGACACCACTACAGCCTTTGTATGATGGACCGTTTCGGGTTCTTCAACCAGGTCCAAAACATTTCCTTTTAGATTTAGGGGGTCGTACTGAGACTGTCTGTATCGATAGGCTTAAACCAGCTCATGTTGTGTCAGATGATCAGGTTGTTACGGCCCAGGCTCCTCGCAGGGGCAGACCTCCATCCACATTGTTAACGGACTGCTGTCCCCCTGCCAGAGACTCTCAACATCCATTGGAGCCCGAATCTTCTGCAGGCCCTCCTCGGAGCCCTCCGCTTCATCAGACTGGTTCTGCAGGGCCCAGGTTCAGCCGTTCTGGTCGTTTAATCAAACCTAAAATGCGGGACTAGTGATGGACCTTACTGGGTGTTCTGGGGGGGCGTGTGTGGTGGACCACTAGGGGGCTCTACTCACACCCAGTGGACCGAATGTGTTACAGGATGCTTTTATTGTGAAAGGTCCAGAGGACCGGATGTTGTGTTGGTATATAAGGCGGTGTTGGGTAGTTTTCCCGCCAGTTGAGTAGGAGTTGATTAAAAGTGAAGAACTATATCCCGTCTCCTGTGTCGTCTCTTCACCACCTCCTACAACGTATCATTAATGGGATTGTCTTGTATTGTATTTCTTTTGTAAAAAAAAATGAACAAATTTAATAAACAAATAATAAACAAATTTGGAGACTTTAGACGGTTTAATGTTTATGGGTTTCTGAGATCTCAGATACAAGCGGCTGAAATGAGTTTTCTCCGCAGGGTGTCTGGACTCTCCCTTAGAGATAGGGTGAGAAGCTCAGTCATCCGGGAGGGACTCAGAGTAGAGCCGCTGCTTCTCCACATCGAGAGGAGCCAGTTGAGGTGGCTCGGGCATCTGGTTAGGATGCCTCCTGGACGCCTCCCTGGTGAGGTGTTCCGGGCATGTCCCACCGGGAGGAGACCCAGAGGAAGACCCAGGACACGCTGGAGGGACTATGTTTCTCGGCTGGCCTGGGAACGCCTTGGGATTCCCCCGGAGGAGCTGCTCCAAGTGGCTGGGGAGAGGGAAGTCTGGGCCTCCCTACTTAGGCTGCTACCCCCACGACCCGACCCTGGATAAGCAGAAGAAAATGGATGGATGGATGGATGGACGGACAGACGGATGGATGGATGGATGGGTTTCTGGTGCTAAGTCATCAAAATCCTAAAATGTGACTAAAACAGCATTTGTATATTAACAGATTAAAAAATTTAACTAAACAAAAGTTCCACTTCACTAAAAGTCAAATTAGAGCACTGTTGTTATATTTTAAGGTTTGTGTGTTCATTTCTAAATTTAATGTACTACAATCAATAAAATGTCTGTTTTGGGATGTGTGGACTATTTCAGTAATCAATTACTGTAATAAACATGGATTTGAATACAGTATACAAATTTGGTCTAATTGGGGAGGGAATGACTGAGCCAGCTGAGCAGTGCTGTGAGTTTTCATTGGCATGATGTCCTTCAAAAACATCAACCAATGTGATGTCACGGTCGACAGAATTTATTTAAAATATATATATTTGGGTCATGACAAGCCTGACAGGTCCATAAATGCGTGTCGGCCCAGCGGGCAAGCGAATCTTTGTGCCCCGCCGGGCCAGTTACACGCTGCGGGAAACACCTGTACTTACAAAGATATTTTTACTTTATTGCACTTAGTGCTTCAAAAAGCCACAGCACTCCTTGTACAATGCATACCTCTTCCTCAGTGAACTGCTTGTGCTCTGGATGCAGGTGCTCTGGATGCAGGAAGATGGGCTGGTTCAGACTAGCTCCACTTTTTCCACCTCTGACTTGACATCAAACCCTTTGTCAGCAAGGAGTTGGTGGCCAGTTGCTGTAAAACAAAGAAAGTATTAATTCATATTTGACAGTAAACAAAACAGTCTTGTGTATAGTTAAACTGTAACTGTTAAACTGTATGCTTATACACATTGATGACAGGATTGCTTTTTTTCTGTGATTATGTCACCGATGCTCCCAGCAAAACTGCGAATAACTTACAGAAACAGAGAAATGGCAGAAATGTTTTCAAAGATGCAGTGCTGTTAGACCTCAAATAATGTTAATAAAACATGTTTGTCTTGTGGAAACTATGCTGTATATTTTTTCAACGTAGAAAGAGTTCAAATGATTACAAGCTAACAGTGCAGTGGTCTGTTCATTTTTATAGAGCTGCATGTTTGGCATTTTACTCCTGTTATTTCTTCAGGGGGGAAGAATGTCCTTGGATGTCGCAGGTTAAAACTTCAACACAGGCAGTGGACTGAGGTACAGAGAGGTCTAGTAGAACTAGCTAGCTGCTAGCTTAGCAACTGTCCAGTAGCATTCTGCTGTGGGAGGTTGTTCTCTGTTTTGTCTGTTTCCCATATCCAAGATGTAATGTTGGAACGTAATCCACGGAGTTCAGATCATTAATGGCCATGCCAGATAAAAAATGCTGATTACACACGTTGCTGCTTTGTGTCGGCCGGGGTGAAGTCCTGCCGGCGAAGCGCTTGAAGCCACATCTTCCTTCTTTTAGTTTTTTTTACTCGACTTTCCTAGAGGGACTTGTTAAAACGAACAAGTCTCACCTTCTTCTTTTACTCGTTTACGTTGCCTCGAACAATTATAAACACAATAAAAGTCATATTTCCCTAGCGCGACCATTGGCAGTAATGAAAACACTCCAGTACTAGCGCTTGCCCCAGCTTCCGTTTGATTCTCGAAAAATGCGAGTGCGCATGCACAATGACGTCAACTGGTAAAAAGTATTTTATGTTTTTTCATTATTTTTGAGACAATTTTATAAGGTAAACAATGTTTTTAATCAGTCAGATTTATATGGGTGATTAATAACTCATATTTATGCTGTGTGACAAACTCAAAACACACATTTAATTTTACTTTACTCGGTCTTTAAAGATTTTTTGAATGAGACAGCTTTGTATTTGTTATATAATACCATTTTTGTTCCACATTTAATTTATTGTGTTGAAGTTTGGGGGAAGGCATTTAAAACTATAACAAAGCCTGTTTTTATTTTACAGAAAAGAGCTGTGAGAATTATTTTAGGAAAACCTTATTGTCATCCCTCCTGTCACGTTGTGGTGCGGTGTGTGATTGAGTCCCGTGGTGCAGACAGGCAGACTTCCGAGGCAAGAGTAAAATCATCCATCCATCCATCCATCTTCTTCCGCTTATCCGGGGTCGGGTCGCGGGGGTAGCAGCCTAAGTAGGGAGGCCCAGACTTCCCTCTCCCCAGCCACTTGGAGCAGCTCCTCCGGGGGAATCCCAAGGCGTTCCCAGGCCAGCCGAGAAACATAGTCCCTCCAGCGCGTCCTGGGTCTTCCTCTGGGTCTCCTCCCGGTGGGACGTGCCCGGAACACCTCACCAGGGAGGCGTCCAGGAGGCATCCTAACCAGATGCCCGAGCCACCTCAACTGGCTCCTCTCGATGTGGAGAAGCAGCGGCTCTACTCCGAGTCCCTCCCGGATGACTGAGCTTCTCACCCTATCTCTAAGGGAGAGTCCAGCCACCCTGCGGAGAAAACTCATTTCAGCCGCTTGTATCCGAGATCTTGTTCTTTCGGTCATAACCCAAAGCTCATGACCATAGATGAGGGTGGGAACGTAGATCGATCGGTAAATTGAGAGCTTTGCCTTTTGACTCAGCTCTCTCTTCACCACGACAGACCGGTACAGCGCCCGCTTCACTGCGGACGCTGCACCTATCCGCCTATCGATCTCACGCCCCAGTTTTCCCTCATTCGTGAACAAGATCCCGAGATACTTAAACTCCTCCACTTGGGGCAGGACCTCCTCCCCGACCCGGAGAGGGCATGCTACCCTTTTCCGGCTCAAGACCATGGCCTCGGATTTGGAGGAACTGATCCTCATCCCGGCCGCATCGCATTCAGCTGCAAACCGCTCCAGCGAAAGCTGTAGATCACGAGCTGATGAAGCCAATAGGACCACATCATCTGCAAAAAACAGAGAAGCGATTCTAAGGTCACCAAAACGGATCCTCTCAACACCTTGGCTGCGCCTAGAAATTCTGTCCATAAAAGTTATGAACAGAATCGGTGACAAAGGGCAACCTTGGCGGAGTCCAACTCTCACCGGAAACGAGCCTGACTTACTGCCGGCAATGCGGACCAAGCTCTGACACCGGTCGTACAGGGACCTAACAGCCCTTATCAAAGGGCCTGGTACCCCATACTCCCGGAGTACCCCCCACAGAACCCCCCGAGGGACGCGGTCGAATGCCTTCTCCAAGTCCACAAAACACATGTAAACTGGTTGGGCAAACTCCCACGCACCCTCCAGGACCCTGCTGAGGGTGTAGAGCTGGTCCAGTGTTCCACGACCAGGACGAAAACCACACTGCTCCTCCTGAATCCGAGGTTCGACTATCCGACGGACCCTCCTCTCCAGAACCCCTGAATAGACCTTACCAGGGAGGCTTAAGAGTGTGATCCCCCTATAGTTGGAACACACCCTACGGTCCCCCTTTTTAAATAGGGGAACCACCACCCCAGTCTGCCAATCCAAGGGAACTGCCCCAGATGTCCACGCGATATTGCAGAGTCGCGTAAGCCAACACAACCCTACAACATCCAGAGCCCTAAGGAACTCCGGGCGAATCTCATCCACCCCCGGAGCCTTGCCACCGCGGAGCTTTTTAACCACCTCGGCGACCTCAGCACCAGAGATCGGAGAACCCGACCCAAAGTCCCCAGGCTCTGCTTCCTCAGTGGAAGACGTGCCAGTAGGATTGAGGAGGTCTTCGAAGTATTCCGCCCACCGACTCACAACATCCCGAGTTGAGGTCAGCAGCACGCCACCTCCACCATAAATGGTGTTGGTCTCGTACCTCTTTCCCCCCCTGAGACGCCGGATGGTGGACCAGAATCGCCTCGAAGCCGTACGGAAGTCATTCTCCATGGCCTCTCCGAACTCCTCCCACGCCCGAGTTTTTGCCTCAGCAACCACCCGAGCCGCATGCCGCTTGGACTGCCGGTACCTATCAGCTGCTTCCGGGGTCCCACAAGCCAAAAAGGCCCAATAGGACTCCTTCTTCAGCCTGACAGCATCCCTCACTGCCGGTGTCCACCACCGGGTTCGAGGGTTGCCACCTCGACAGGCACCAACAACCTTGCGGCCACAGCTCCGATAAGCTGCCTCGACAATAGAGGCGCGGAACACGGCCCACTCGGACTCCATGTCCCCCGCCTCCCTCGGAACGTGTTCAAAGCTCTCCCGGAGGTGGGAGTTAAAGCTCCGTCTTACGGGAGACTCTGCCAGACGTTCCCAGCAGACCCTCACGATACGTTTGGGTCTGCCAGGTCTGACCGGCATCCTCCCCCACCATCGGAGCCAACTCACCACCAGGTAGTGGTCAGTAGACAGCTCCGCCCCTCTCCTCACCCGAGTGTCCAAGACATGCGGCCGCAGATCAGATGAGACGACAACAAAGTCGATCATCGAACTGCGACCTAGGGTGTCCTGGTGCCAAGAGCACATATGGACACCCTTATGCTTAAACATGGTGTTCGTTATGGACAATCCATGACGAGCACAGAAGTCCAATAACAGAACACCACTCTGGTTCAGATCAGGGGGGCCGTTCCTCCCAACCACACCCCTCCAGGTCTCACTGTCATTGCCCACGTGAGCGTTGAAGTCCCCCAGTAGAACAAGGGAGTCCCCAGGAGGCGCACTCTCCAATACCCCCTCCAAGGACTCCAAAAAGGGTGGGTAGTCTGAGCTGCCGTTTGGTGCATAGGCACAAACAACAGTCAGAGCCCGTCCCCCCACACGTAGGCGAAGGGAGGCTACCCTCTCGTTCACCGGGGTGAACCCCAACGTACAGGCACCAAGATGGGGGGCAACCAGTATGCCCACTCCTGCTCGGCGCCTCTCACCAGGGGCAACTCCAGAGTGGAAGAGTGTCCAACCCCTCTCAAGGAAACTGGTTCCAGAGCCAGAGCCATGCGTTGAGGTGAGTCCGACTATTTCTAGTCGGAACCTCTCAACCTCACACACTAGCTCAGGCTCCTTCCCCACCAGAGAGGTGACATTCCATGTCCCAATGGCCAGCTTCTGTAGCCGAGGATCAGACCGCCAGGGTCCCCGCCCTCGGCCGCCACCCATCTCACATTGCACCCGACCCCTTTGGCCCCTCCCACAGGTGGTGAGCTGGTGGTGAGCAAAATACTTTAATAAGATGAAAACAAAACAACTGACGTGGCAGTTACAAAACAATACGGACGCTCTAACTGAGGCTGGAATACTAACATTAAACATGTAGACAAGATGTACTCACAGACCAGGAGCTGGGGAACGACACACCAGGGTAACAGGGACAATGACCCGACAATGAGACACACATGACTGCTGACTAATATACACAACCTAATTAATGCTGAACACAAACACCTGTGACGCTGAGCAGACACACCAACAGAGGAACAGACACAGGATGTAAGGAGGGGATGGAGCCAATCCTTACACATCCAATATATTATTTAACCAACTTAAGTTATTGAAATTTTATGATTTGGTGGATTATAATATTTTATTAGTTATGTATAGAGCTCAAAACAACTTACTGCCTCCCAACGTCCAAAGTTTTTTTATGTATATATTTATTGGATTTTCAAAATACAACATACATAAATCATACACAAAGTATAAGGCATATACATATTTAACAAATTACTGTATAAATAAGAAAGAAAGAGAAACGAAAAGAAAAGAAAATGACAAAATAAAAAGTATACAAAAACTAAAAATAAATAGAATTAATTAAAAACAAGTCAGGGTAAATACCTAAATAACTGGTTACACTGCACTGGTTACCATTTACACTTTAAGATGGTAGGCTACTACCTATCTATAAAGGCACAGGTGGCAAATTAAGAGGCTGTGTGGACATTAGGATCAGTCTCAGACTGGGAAAGGTGGTCCAAGAACGGCTGCCAGATACTACAGAACTTAGTAGTGGCACCCACAACATCTTACCATAGATTCTCCAAATGAAGAATCTCAATAAAATCACGTAAACACATTTTAAACTGAGGAGCCTTGTCAGTTTTCCACAGTCTCAATATTACTTTCTTAGCCGTTACCATTCCATACATCACAGTCGTTTGCACAGAAATACTGCGGTTCCTAAGTGAAGGAGAATATCCAAACAATGCAATTTGAGGATCTGGCAACATCGTACTCTTATACACTTTAGAGAAGAAGTTGAAAATGTCGCATCAATATTGAGACAGTCTGGGGCAAAACCAAAACATGTGTGACAGTGAGCCATCAGCGGACTTACATTTATCACATTTTGGAGATATTGAGGGGAATATTCTGTGCAATTTCATTTTAGAATAGTGGAGTCTATGAAACACCTTGAACTGAATTAACTGGTGCCTTACATTGATAGAACATGACCAAATAATAATAATAATGAATTCAATTTATAACGCACTTTTCATTAATGAAAATCTCAAAGTGCTACAAGGTGCAACAGAATTAAATGTCAATAAAACAAATAATAAAACAATTAAAATCAATAACAGTATCAGCTAAGATCAAAAGTAGAATCATGAGGAGGTAGAGTATGCTCGTGTGACCTATGTGGTTCTGGTGGCTTCTCTCGGTGTTAATGAACGACAAGGAGCTTCTCAAGTTGGCATCAGTTGTCTCTTTATTTCTCCATCTGTATTTCACACAATGGGCATCGAGATAAGGTCAGTCTCTGGCATAAACAAGCTCCTCATCAGTGATCCTCATGGCTCTGAGGATTACCCATAATTACAGTAACCACAGTAAAATAATTGAAAACTACAGTGATCGTATAGTGGATTTTGTTTACAACAAAGGAACAACCAGTGAGTGTTTGTTTCAAATAAAGTAAAGCAATTAACTAAAATACCCTGAAAAATAAAATAAAATGCTGACATTTTATTTACTGGATGCCATTTTTATATTTTAGTTTACATAACCTTGCATTTTAGAACAATGCAAAAACAAATTAAATGTATCTTTATATAAAACTCTGTTTATATAAAACTCAGCCTTATGTTAACCATCTGCTACAAGAGATTTAGTAAAACATACCTGTATTTCACACAATGGGCATCGAGATAAGGTCAGTCTCTGGCATAAACAAGCTCCTGCAAGGAGTAGCCATAATGTTACCACATGGGGGAATTCCCACCACACTTTCTCACAAACTAAACATTCTTAAACAGGACAAAAACAATATAATAGCTGATCTAGCGTGACCTAGATTAAGCATATTTCAATAATGTACAAAAACTAAGACCATAAACATATTCTATAAAATGCATAAATAATATTTCTTTATCACATAGCAGAGACATGTTACCTCATCAGTGATCCTCATGGCTCTGAGGATTACCCATAATGCCCTGCTCTTTTTAAGGTGAATGCAATAAAATGTTTTACCAGCAGATGGTGCAGTTTTAGCAGGATTTAACCAGAACCATTTTAACTATGTTACATACATCCCCCTTAAATTCTGCTAAAAATGGGGTTATATCAAACAAGCACACACAGCACTAAAATAAAAGTGCGATAAAGAGAGCACATAGTAGTTACATCAGTTCGAAACTTCCCCTAAGGAATAATGTTAGCAAGAGCACGACCAATACTCTTACTATCACAGACCCAAAAGATGCCATTTACACCTTTTGATATACAACCATTGCTCTACAAAGCAATCACTGAGAAATAAAAAATTTAAGAGAGAAAAAAAAAAAAATCTACCCTGCAAACATGGTCTTTACAAAGGAAAACACAGAGTCCACAGTTGACATTGAATCATCCACAACTTGTTCATTCATTTCACATACAAGTCTGGCTGGAGGCTTAACAGGCCTACCCGACCTAGTGCATAGCCGAGAAGGCTGAGTGCAAACAACATCAGTTAAGGGTAAGTCTAGTTTTGTGTCAGTACTGTGTTCAGATGACAGATCATGCTGAATGAGCTCAGAGTGGACAGCTGCAGTTGTAAGGTTGGAAACTGGTTCAGGAGAGTTTGACATTACAACAGATTCAGGGAGATCAGATTCAGCCAAATCTTCAGTCACATCAGTTGAGACAGGAAACACAATGTCCACTGAAGAACCACATACTGGAATGTCAGAAGCATAGTCAGTGTGATTTGCAACTTCATCCACACAACTATCGTTCTCCATCTGTAAAAGCCAGTTCACAGTTTTAGTTTCATTGTCCTGTGCCTCATCAGGCACAACAGGGTCAGAGAGTCCACTTCCTGCTGTGGAAGGGCAAGGGGAATTGTCTGCATCATCAGAAACAGCAGCAGCAGTGAGAAAGTTGACAGGGAGGAGAAGATTTCTGTGGAGAACCTTTGTCCTTGATGTGACAGGGTCTTTGATCTGATATACATTTATATCAGGCTTCATAGACACCACTTCATACACTGTTGATTCCCATTTGTCTGCAATCTTCCCTCGCTCACCACGATTAGCAACCAAAACTCTGTCACCCACATCGAGAGGAGAACCTTTAGCCTTGCGGTTGTAGTACATTGCTTGGTGGGCTTGTTCTGATGAGCTGTTTTGTCTAGCAATGCGAGCAGCAACAGAGAGGTCATGTTTGAGACGGGAGACAAACTCATGATGGTCTACAACTGGGCCATTTGACAGGGCATGCTGAAAAACCACATCAATGGGCAGGCGCGGGATCCTGCCGAACATAAGGAAAAATGGTGCAAACCCAGTTGTTTCATGCTCAGTGCAATTGTAGCAAAATGTTAACATTTTAAGCATCTGAGGCCATCTTGCCT
>JBBPBX010113719.1:0-10426 GCA_038048925.1 Garcialebias charrua | reverse complement strand
GTGAGGTCTCTTTGTAACCACATATTGAGTTTGGATGTCATCTGACTGCAAACAGTCCATGGGATTCCTGCCTGACCTCATCTGTTAGTCTGTCCATCACCAGCTTGGTTTAAAATTGGTTTAAAAATAAAAATAAATGTATAAAAGATTAAAAAAAGATTACCTAATTATAAAACAAAGTTTAAGAAATGTCGTAAATAAATCGTTTTTAAAAACACTGACTCCACACTAAAAACATAATTTCAATACACATCAAGAAATACTGGGAAATACTGTACACAGGCGCTTGGTAGGTCTCATTTCTGTGGTACACAGGAAGTAGCACGAACGTAATTTGATGCAGCGCTTTGCCCATTTCCGGTCTCTTTTTCCACAGCCACCGGAGAAAAATGGTGAGAAAAAACGCTGGCCTGCAGAAATCCTCTAACATCTGTTTAATGAACCATTCATTTCGCTCAGGATTTTTATTTTCATTTGACAGATTAATACAGTCACTGTTGGAACGAAGTATTTTTTCAGGATGAAGCGTATTTTAAAATAAAATAGAAGATGTCTTGGTTGCAACCACTTAGCATTTTCTTCTAGCTATTTAACAGTTAAAAATGGTGTACCACAAGGCTCAGTTTTAGGACCAACTCTCTTTACAATCTACATAGCTAATGTAGGTCACTGCATCCCTGATGCATCCTTACATTTCTATGCTGATGATACAGTTGTTTATTGCCGAGCTAAAACAGTAGCTAAGGCTTTCCAGTTACTACAATCCGCTTTTGACATCATCCAGTCAGATTTGTTCCGTCTCAAACTTGTCCTAAATGCTGATAAAACAAAAGGGATGTTTTTTTCAAATAGGAAGGCGGTTCCAGCAGATCCTCCTCTGATTTTATCTTCAAATGGTGTCCCTATTGAGTTTGTTGATTCCTATAAATATCTGGGTATCCTGATCGATTCACATCTCTCTTTTAAACTCCACGTGGAAAACCTAGTGAAGAAACTGAAAGTTAAACTGGGTTTCTTTTTCAGAAACAGATCATGTCTAACACTGAATGTTAGGAAACGCCTTGTATCTGTGACTTTCCTTCCCTCCATTGATTACGGTGACATTCTCTACATGAATGCTCCTACAAGCACCCTGCAGATGTTGGATGTTGTCTATCATGGTGCACTAAGATTCATAACTGGTTGTGATTATCGTACCCACCACTGCACCCTGTATTCACTGGTTAACTGGACATCATTAACCTCACGCAGACTCTTCCACTGGTACATTTTCATCTTTAAATCACTTCTTGGTCTGCTGCCCTCATACATCTCCTCCTACATGTCTTTGCGTGAGTGCAGCTACAGTGTGCGCTCTCAGGACATGATTACCTGCAGTGTTCCGTCAGTGAGGACTGAACTTGGAAAAAGGGCCTTCTCCTACTCTGCTCCTGCTTCATGGAATATCTTACAAAAAGATCTGAAGCTCTCGACCTTGACTTCTCTAAATGGTTTTCAGAATCTGTTGGAATCCTGGCAAAAACCAATGCAGATTTGTTCCTGTCTTTGATTTTATACGTCTACCTTATAATGTTTTGCTAGTTTTTTGATACTTTGTTAAAAAAAAAAAAAAACTGTATTTCTCTCTTTTGTTTTTCTTTTGTTTATTATTGAGAAACTCGTCCATGCTTTTGTCTCCTCCAGGCTCGACTACTGCAACTCCCTGTTTATTGGTATCCCTGGCAAAAACATTCAGAAGCTTCAATATATTCAAAACAGTGCAGCTAGGATTCTGTTGAGAGTTCGCAAATTTGATCATATTACACCCATTCTCCATAACCTCCATTGGCTTCCTGTCACCTACAGAATTCAATATAAAACTGCTCTCATTACCCATCAATGCTTGCACGGCACTTCACCTGACTATCTAAAGGACATTCTTGCACCATATTCATCCACCCGGTCTCTACGGTCACAGAACAGTAATTTACTTCATATTCCTCGGACCAAATTGAGGACCATGGGAGACCGAGCATTCTGTGTGGCTGCCCCCCGCCTGTGGAACTCCCTCCCTGATGACCTGAGAGCTCCACAGTCACTGGTTGACTTTAAAAGCGGCATTAAGACTTTTCTTTTTAAGCAAGCCTATTCTGCTTTCACATGATTTTATCTTTGATCTTAGCTGATATCTTTATTGATTTTACTTGATTTTATCACTTGTTTTATTTTATTTATTTTTTAAGCAAGCCTAAACATACATGATTTTATCTTTGATCTTAGTCGATATTATTGTTGATTTTATTTGATTTTATCACTTGTTTTATTTTTATCTTTACCTTGTTACACATTGTAGCACTTTGAGATTTTTATTAATGAAAAGTGCATTACAAATTGAATTCATTATTATTATTATTATTAAGGAAATTCTACCATTGCTGTTCATTGTTCTTTAGTTTTTAGCAGGTCGCTTTCGTAAATGAGCCCACGAGGCTCAATAAGATTTACCTGACTAAATAAAGGTTGAATGAATGAATATGTAAAAGGGGCGTTCTAAAGACGTTCTCTCTCCTACGTCACAGATGTTGCATTCGCGTGTAGTCGGATGTCCCGTGAAGAAACACGTTTTTTAATTTTAAACTCACTTTGAAAGGAATTTTCATTAATTTATCATTTTGTTTGCTAAAACGAACATAATTGAATGATACAAGATATATATCCTGTATCATTTCATGCAAATTTGTAAGATGATGTCAGTGGACCTTTAACGTTGGTCGTCCGTTACGTCTGCGCTTTTCTTCTTGAACCACGATTCAAAGGTTGGGCTGGACGGTTCGTGACGGAGCGACACACGAAGCTGAAGGAAGCTCATCACAGTTTGAAGTTCTCTGCAGAACATCCGAACATCCTGTCTGGACCTCCAGCCCAGACCTCACAGCAGAACCATCCTCCAGTTGAAATGGGTCACAGCTGTTTTCCCATCTGTAATGTTTTTTTTTTCTCTTCGAGTCTTAAATAAAGATTTGAGGTGAAAAAATAAAGAACGTTGTTTGTGTCAGTCTGCAGCCGATGACTTCATTAAGAGCTGGAGCTAATCTGGCTGCTGCAGCCGTTAGCCCCGAGCTAACGCTGTAATTAGACTCCCAGAGGTCAGAGGTCACTGCTGGTGGGAGCAGAGAGAGATGTATTCACCCTGGACGTTCACACAGGTTCACCTTCTCTGCTGGTTTGGCCTTCAGCTGCTCTGAAGAACCCACACGACACCAGAGGAAGATAAAAACACCCCGGGGCGAACAACCGGAGCTCCCGGCACAACTCGAGTCCAAACTTCATCACACGAGGAAAAAGTGGCGCCCTGATGAAGAAGTCAATAGAACCTGCGCTCTTCCATTTAAATTCACAGATCTGATGTTGGTGCATGCGGCGCGCCTGGCGAACGCAGGGCTATTCATCACCGCTGCGCAGGAAGTGGAGGCCGAGCGGCGGCGGGGGGCTGTCTGCGGACTCGGCCACCTTGATTAATGTGATTTGATCCTGACAGTGGACCCCTAATTCATCAGGACCCTGATCTGGCTGTCGCTCCCCCCTGCCTGCGCCAAATTCACCTAATTACAGCAACGCCGCGCAGCAAATGAAGTGCGCTGTCACGCGCGGCCTGGCGCAGCACTTTGTTATCCAGCCGCGGCGCCGTGTCAGAGGTCCAACGCTTGATTGTCTAACATGACATCCTGCCGCCGTCCTCTTCATCACTGTTTGCATAAAGTGGAAGGAGCTGGTCGTCTCCTGTCAGGAGGAGAACAAGACGCCTGCTCTTCTTCTGTGGTGCTTCATGCAACAACTCGACCCTGTTCTTCTTCTGTGGTGCTTCATGCAACAACTCGACCCTGTTCTTCTTCTGTGGTGCTTCATGCAACAACTCGACCCTGTTCTTCTTCTGTGGTGCTTCATGCAACAACTCGACCCTGTTCTTCTTCTGTGGTGCTTCATGCAACAACTCGACCCTGTTCTTCTTCTGTGGTGCTTCATGCAACAACTCGACCCTGCTCTTCTTCTGTGGTGCTTCATGCAACAACTCGACCCTGCTCTTCTTCTGTGGTGCTTCATGCAACAACTCGACCCTGTTCTTCTTCTGTGGTGCTTCATGCAACAACTCGACCCTGTTCTTCTTCTGTGGTGCTTCATGCAACAACTCGACCCTGTTCTTCTTCTGTGGTGCTTCATGCAACAACTCGACCCTGTTCTTCTTCTGTGGTGCTTCATGCAACAACTCGACCCTGTTCTTCTTCTGTGGTGCTTCATGCAACAACTCGACCCTGTTCTTCTTCTGTGGTGCTTCATGCAACAACTCGACCCTGTTCTTCTTCTGTGGTGCTTCATGCAACAACTCGACCCTGTTCTTCTTCTGTGGTGCTTCATGCAACAACTCGACCCTGTTCTTCTTCTGTGGTGCTTCATGCAACAACTCGACCCTGCTCTTCTTCTGTGGTGCTTCATGCAACAACCAGTTCCTGGTCCAGGAGGTCTAGAGCAGTCCTCTCTGCAGGGCGGCTGGACTCTCCCTTAGAGACGGGGTGAGAGGTTCAAGTCTTCAGGAGAGACTCGGAGGAGAACCGCTGCTCATCAACATCCAGAGGAGACGAGTGAGGAGGTTCAGACATTTGGTCAGGATGGACCCTGGACACCTCCCTAGAGACATGTCCAACTGGGAGGAGGACCCAGGACACTCTGGAGAGACTGTCAGCTGGTCTGGAATGTCTTGAGTCTCCAGAAGACCTGGAAGAGATGACGAACCTCCCTGATCATTCTGCCTCGAGACCTGAGTCCAGAATGAGATGGACATGAGGACTGTCTGTGTTTGACTGAATGAATTAGTAACTGACTGACTGATTCACTGACTCACTAACACAAAGATTCACTGACAAACTGATTCACTGACTGACTCAGTGATTGATTCTACTGACTGGCTTTTTCACTGACAGATTCACAGACTGATTTACTGACTCACTCAAAGATTCACTGATTCACTGACTGACTGATTCACTGACTCACTCACTCAATGATAGACAGACTGATTCACTGACTGACTGATTCACTGACTGACTGATTCACTGACTCACTCACTCAATGATAGACTGACTGATTCACTGACTGACTGATTCACTGACTGACTGATTCACTGACTCACTCAATGATGGATTGACAGATTCACAGACTGATTTACTGACTCACTCAAAGATTCACTGATTCACTGACTGACTGATTCACTGACTGACTGATTCACTGACTCACTCACTCAATGATAGACTGACTGATTCACTGACTGACTGATTCACTGACTGACTGATTCACTGACTGACTGATTCACTGACTCACTCAATGATGGATTGACAGATTCACAGACTGATTTACTGACTCACTCAAAGATTCACTGATGGACTGACTGATTCACTGACTCACTCACTCAATGATGGACTGACTGATTCACTGACTGATTGACTGACTGACTGATTCACTGACTGACTGATTCACTGACTGACTGATTCACTGACTCACTCAATGATGGATTGACAGATTCACAGACTGATTTACTGACTCACTCAAAGATTCACTGATGGACTGACTGATTCACTGACTCACTCACTCAATGATGGACTGACTGATTCACTGACTGATTGACTGACTGACTGATTCACTGACTCACTCACTCAATGATGGACTGACTGATTCACTGACTGATTCACTGACTGATTGACTGACTCACTCAATGATGGACTGACTGATTGACTGACCGACTCAGTGATTTACTGAATGACTGATTAACTGACTGATTGACTGACTCAGTGAATGATTCACTGACTGACTGATTCACTGACTCACTCAATGATGGACTGACTGATTGACTGACCGACTCAGTGAATTACTGAATGATTGACTGACTCAGTGACTGATTAACTGACTGGCTCAATGATTGACTGATGGATTCACCAACTGACTGATTCGGGTTCTTGGACCTTATTTTACTCAGAACCTCTGTTGTCTAGTCTACGGGATCATGGTCGGCTCGTAAACCTTTGAAGAACCTATCCAAAGTCCAGAACCAGTCTGGAGTACCAGGTTTCAGTTGGACGGTGGTTCTGGTGGTTCCTCAGGCTCTTCATCAGAACTGCTCGGGGTTAATGGTTTAAAACTGGTTTTATTTAAAAATGAACCCACTGGACTGAGTTCACTCGTTCACCCTGATTTGGCCCCCGGGCCCCCAATGGAAAAGCCCTGGTGCAGATGTCGAGTCGGAATATAAAAGACGTGAACATAATTTAATCCTCGTTTTTAAAAAGGACATGTGTCTCTTCCAGCCCCGCAGGTCTACCCGGCAGCCCCGTCTTCTCCGACATCTCCCTGATCCGCCTCTCGCCAGCTGCCGTGGCGACCGGAGAGTGTCCGTTCAGCCCTCCTCACCCGTACGTCTCCCCCCACCTGGAGCACTACCTGCGCTCGGTGCACGGCAGTCCCAGCCTGTCCACGATCTCTGCGGCCCGAGGACTCAGCCCTGCAGACCGTGAGTCCACCACTGCCACACGAATCACATCACTGTGAAAAAGAAGGAAGAGTGAAGTTCACTAAAACTTTCAGTTTCTGTGGCTCCGTCGTCATGGCAACCAGTTACTCTGCAGAGGCTGGGTCAAAAAGGCGGGAAGCCTTTGCTACATTTAGCATTTAGCTGGACTTTGCTACTTTTAGCTTTTAGCTAACCTTTGCTATATTTAGCATTTAGCTAACCTTTGCAAAGTTTAGCATTTAGATAACTTTTGTTACGTTCAACATTTAGCTAGCCTTTGTTATGTTTAGCATTTAGCTGGACTTTGCTACTTTTAGCATTTAGCTAACCTTTGCTATGTTTAGCATTTAGCTAACCTTTGCTAAGTTTAGCATTTAGATAACTTTTGTTACGTTCAACATTTAGCTAGCCTTTGTTATGTTTAGCATTTAGCTGGACTTTGCTGCTTTTAGCATTTAGCTAACCTTTGCTATGTTTAGCATTTAGCTAACCTTTGCTAAGTTTAGCATTTAGATAACTTTTGTTACGTTCAACATTTAGCTAGCCTTTGTTACGTTTAGCATTTAGCTGGCCTTTGCTACTTTTAGCATTTAGCTAACCTTTGTTATGTTAAGCATTTAGCTAAGCTTTGCTATGTTTAGCATTAAGCTAGTCTTTGCTAAGTTTAGCATTTAGATAACTTTTGTTACGTTCAACATTTAGCTAGCCTTTGTTACGTTTAGCATTTAGCTGGCCTTTGCTACCTTTAGCATTTAGCTAACCTTTGTTATGTTAAGCATTTAGCTGGCCTTTGCTACTTTTAGCATTTAGCTAACCTTTGTTATGTTAAGCATTTAGCTAAGCTTTGCTATGTTTAGCATTTAGCTAGCCTTTGTTACGTTTAGCATTTAGCTGGCCTTTGCTACTTTTAGCATTTAGCTAACCTTTGTTACGTTTAGCATTTAGCTGGCCTTTGCTACTTTTAGCATTTAGCTAACCTTTGTTACGTTTAGCATTTAGCTGGCCTTTGCTCTACTTTAGGTTTAAATGTGTCACCTTAGTCCAGCTGACAGACGGTAAATTAATTGTTTTCCTGCTACTGCAGGCCGTTGTGGTCTGGCTATGAAGACATAGTCCTCATCAGGACCCAGTCTTCAGCTGAAGACAGAGTCCTTGTTGGGACCCAGTCCTCAGCTGAAGACAGAGTCCTTGTTGGGACCCAGTCCTCAGCTGAAGACAGAGTCCTTGTTGGGACCCAGTCCTCAGCTGAATACAGAGTCCTCATCAGGACCCAGTCCTCAGCTGAAGACAGAGTCCTCATCAGGACCCAGTCCTCAGCTGAAGACAGAGTCCTTGTTGGGACCCAGTCCTCAGCTGAAGACAGAGTCCTCATCAGGACCCAGTCCTCAGCTGAAGACAGAGTCCTTGTTGGGACCCAGTCCTCAGCTGAAGACAGAGTCCTCATCAGGACCCAGTCCTCAGCTGAAGACAGAGTCCTTGTTGGGACCCAGTCCTCAGCTGAAGACAGAGTCCTTGTTGGGACCCAGTCCTCAGCTGAAGACAGAGTCCTTGTTGGGACCCAGTCCTCAGCTGAAGACAGAGTCCTCATCAGGACCCAGTCCTCAGCTGAAGACAGAGTCCTCATCAGGACCCAGTCCTCAGCTGAAGACAGAGTCCTCATCAGGACCCAGTCCTCAGCTGAAGACAGAGTCCTTGTTGGGACCCAGTCCTCAGCTGAAGACAGAGTCCTTGTTGGGACCCAGTCCTCAGCTGAAGACAGAGTCCTTGTTGGGACCCAGTCCTCAGCTGAAGACAGAGTCCTCATCAGGACCCAGTCCTCAGCTGAAGACAGAGTCCTCATCAGGACCCAGTCCTCAGCTGAAGACAGAGTCCTTGTTGGGACCCAGTCCTCAGCTGAAGACAGAGTCTTGTTGGGACCCAGTCCTCAGCTGAAGACAGAGTCCTCATCAGGACCCAGTCCTCAGCTGAAGACAGAGTCCTCATCAGGACCCAGTCCTCAGCTGAAGACAGAGTCCTTGTTGGGACCCAGTCCTCAGCTGAAGACAGAGTCCTTGTTGGGACCCAGTCCTCAGCTGAAGACAGAGTCCTTGTTGGGACCCAGTCCTCAGCTGAAGACAGAGTCCTCATCAGGACCCAGTCCTCAGCTGAAGACAGAGTCTTCATCAGGACCCAGTCCTCAGCTGAAGACAGAGTCTTCATCAGGACCCAGTCCTCAGCTGAAGACAGAGTCTTCATCAGGACCCAGTCCTCAGCTGAAGACAGAGTCCTTGTTGGGACCCAGTCCTCAGCTGAAGACAGAGTCCTTGTTGGGACCTAGTCCTCAGCTGAAGACAGAGTCCTCATCAGGACCCAGTCCTCAGCTGAAGACAGAGTCCTTGTTGGGACCTAGTCCTCAGCTGAAGACAGAGTCCTTGTTGGGACCCAGTCCTCAGCTGAAGACAGAGTCCTTGTTGGGACCCAGTCCTCAGCTGAAGACAGAGTCCTTGTTGGGACCCAGTCCTCAGCTGAAGACAGAGTCCTCATCAGGACCCAGTCCTCAGCTGAAGACAGAGTCCTCATCAGGACCCAGTCCTCAGCTGAAGACAGAGTCCTCATCAGGACCCAGTCCTCAGCTGAAGACAGAGTCCTCATCAGGACCCAGTCCTCAGCTGAAGACAGAGTCCTCATCAGGACCCAGTCCTCAGCTGAAGACAGAGTCCTTGTTGGGACCCAGTCCTCAGCTGAAGACAGAGTCCTCATCAGGACCCAGTCCTCAGCTGAAGACAGAGTCCTCATCAGGACCCAGTCCTCAGCTGAAGACAGAGTCCTCATCAGGACCCAGTCCTCAGCTGAAGACAGAGTCCTTGTTGGGACCCAGTCCTCAGCTGAAGACAGAGTCCTCATCAGGACCCAGTCCTCAGCTGAAGACAGAGTCCTTGTTGGGACCCAGTCCTCAGCTGAAGACAGAGTCCTTGTTGGGACCCAGTCCTCAGCTGAAGACAGAGTCCTCATCAGGACCCAGTCCTCAGCTGAAGACAGAGTCCTTGTTGGGACCCAGTCCTCAGCTGAAGACAGAGTCCTTGTTGGGACCCAGTCCTCAGCTGAAGACAGAGTCCTCATCAGGACCCAGTCCTCAGCTGAAGACAGAGTCCTTGTTGGGACCCAGTCCTCAGCTGAAGACAGAGTCCTTGTTGGGACCCAGTCCTCAGCTGAAGACAGAGTCCTCATCAGGACCCAGTCCTCAGCTGAAGACAGAGTCCTTGTTGGGACCCAGTCCTCAGCTGAAGACAGAGTCTTTGTTGGGACCCAGTCCTCAGCTGAAGACAGAGTCCTCATCAGGACCCAGTCCTCAGCTGAAGACAGAGTCCTCATCAGGACCCAGTCCTCAGCTGAAGACAGAGTCCTTGTTGGGACCCAGTCCTCAGCTGAAGACAGAGTCTTTGTTGGGACCCAGTCCTCAGCTGAAGACAGAGTCCTCATCAGGACCCAGTCCTCAGCTGAAGACAGAGTCCTCATCAGGACCCAGTCCTCAGCTGAAGACAGAGTCCTCATCAGGACCCAGTCCTCAGCTGAAGACAGAGTCCTTGTTGGGACCCAGTCCTCAGCTGAAGACAGAGTCCTTGTTGGGACCCAGTCCTCAGCTGAAGACAAAGTCCTCATCAGGACCCAGTCCTCAGCTGAAGACAGAGTCCTCATCAGGACCCAGTCCTCAGCTGAAGACAGAGTCCTCGTCAGCGGAGACGTTTGTCTTTCATCAGTTTTAGCCGTGGAAACAAAATAATATTTTCTCTGTGAGACTCTTGAAATCTTCATGTTCACAGAGAATGAACTGAGGTGCAACAGACTCTGGTCCTGGTGGGGGCGGGGTCAGGTCAACAGACCCCTCCTCTCACCAATCTTCTGTCCTCGTCCCCC
>JBBPBX010113718.1:0-10426 GCA_038048925.1 Garcialebias charrua | reverse complement strand
CATCATTGATGACAAACTGACATGGAAACATCATGTAAATTCCATTAAAACAAAAATAGCTAGATCATTTGCAGTACTGTATAAAGTCAGGGATGTTTTAATTGATAAAGCTCTGTATATGTTGTATAACACAATCATTGTTCCACATTTAATCTATTGCATTGAGGTTTGGGGAAAAGCGTGCAAAACAATTACAAAGCCAGAAAGTTCATTCTCAATAGTCCAGGTATCAAATCCGCTCATTCTCAATCAGTTCATCTGGACAGTTTCTTTTTAGTAGAAACGTTTCACCCTCACTCCAGAGGGCTTCGTCAGTCAGAGCAGTCCAAAGCAAACTGAAGCTACCCCACCAAGTAAACAACTTAAGTGGACCAACCAGTTTGCTGTAGCCAAGATGGTTTCTGGGGGCTTGTCCCTCGTCGACTCCTCCCAGGCAGGCAGACATGTCCAAAGTGGTTCAAGACAAGAAAGTTCATTCTCAATAGTCCAGGTATCAAATCCGCTCATTCTCAATCAGTTCATCTGACTGACGAAGCCCTCTGGAGTGAGGGTGAAACGTTTCTACTAAAAAGAAATTGTCCAGATGAACTGATTGAGAATGAGCGGAATTAAAAGCCTGTTTTTATTTTACAAAAGAGAGCTGTAAGAGTAATCACCAGAAAACATTTCAGTCACCCATCAAACACCTTGTTTCTTCAGCTAAATTTATTGAAATTCCAGGAATTGGTAGAATATAGTATTTTATCAGTTATGTATAGGGCTCATAATAACACATTACCTTTAAATATCCAAAGAAATTTTATAAAAAGACAAAGTTATTACAATCTCAAAGGGACAGAGATATTCATCAAACCACAATTCAGAACCAGCTTAAAGGGACGGTCTACCTCAATTCAGGGAGTTCGATTGTGGAATGCTCTGGAGAGTGATGTTAAAAATGCAAAATCAATGTATACATTTAAGAAAAAGGTCAAAAAGGACTTGCTCAAAAACTATATATGATGTAACTTAGTGTGTTTGTGTATTACACTTATGTTGACTGATGATGTAGCTTAGTGTGTTGTGTATTACAGTTAGAAAAATTAAGTAGAGTTATTCATTTGTGATGTAGTTTGTGTATTACAGTTAGAAAAATTAAGTAGAATTATTCATTTTGTGATGTAGTTTGTGTATTACAGTTAGAAAAATTAAATAGAATTATTCATTTTTGTGATGTAGTTTGTGTATTACAGTTAGAAAAATTAAGTTGAATTATTCATTTTCTGATGTAGTTTGTGTATTACAGTTAGAATGATGTAGTTTGTGTATTACAGTTAGAAAAATTAAGTAGAATTATTCATTTTGTGATGTAGTTTGTGTATTACAGCTAGATAAATTAAGTAGAATTATTCATTTTGTGATGTAGTTTGTGTATTACAGTTAGTAAAATTAAGTAGAATTATTCATTTTGTGATGTAGTTTGAAGGTTATCATTGGTTGAACAAACTGTGAAATAAGGGGCAGATATAATAAGATTTCATCTTCTTTCTGCTCCCTTCATTTTATCCTACTTGTATTCTTGTATCTGATGAAACTGTCTTGTATTGTTCTTTTAAAATGAATGAATAAACATCAAATCAAATCAAATATGTTTCATTCCAGGCCCAACTTTCAACAGAAGAGTGCAAGATTAAAATTGTGTCTGTGGCACATAAGGGTTTTGGACTTTTGTGTTGACCACCTCCTGACCAGCACCACTGCGACATAAGAAAAAAATATGCATATAAAAAACCGATAATTCCCGAGTTTGTTCTGTTAGGATGCAGCTATTATCTAAATTGAAAAAAAAAAACTCACAGAGGTCTAATTAAGAGCTGGTCACTTTCCTCAGCAGGGATAAACACTTCTACTTTGCGTTTTGTAGCCATATCTTCTCATTTGTACAGGTTAAATATGTGAAAACAGAAGCGGCCATAATCGTGCATAAATGTTTTCTGAATGAACAAGTGTGGACGGTTTAATAATAAAATAATAAAAGCTTAATAAAAGCTTCGGTCTACTCCTTGCTCCCTTAAAAAGATAAAAAATAAAATTAGCTTAGCGGCGAAAATATTACGGAACCCATTGTACGAGCTGATCTCCGACAAAAAATAATACAAAAAAATGTCTACGCAAATGACAAAAGCCTATCATCTGCTTAAAATCATAACCGCTTTAGGCTTTTAATTTTTTTATCCCACATTTTAACATAACTTACATTTAAAAGTGTATTCCGTCGCTTCGTCCGCCATTGCGTTCATCCAAAATTTTCCCTCAATACGCATGCGCAGTGTAAACGCAATGCATTTTGGGAAAGCCTCGGTCTTGAAGGATACACGGGACCTGTCCTTCAAATTTGGGGAAAAGTAGGTCGCATTCGTCGGCCGCATTGAAGCAGTCTTCGAATTGGGACAGACCTTGGCGCATCGCTGTGACGTCAGCGGCCTTCAAATGCGGCCTTAGACCCATGCAGCCGTCGGATTGGGACACACCATATGTGTGTGCTGGGTAAGTGGGGTCCTTCATGATGCAGGTGGCCCTCTTCCTGCATCTGGAGGTGTAGATGTCTTCGATGGTAGGGAGGCTTAAGCCCCCAGTATAGCTCTGCGTACGGCCGTACGCCGCTCAACGCCGTCCATATGCAGAGGCACAAGTGTACCCCTGCAGGGCATGTACACGCCAAGCTCAAATTTTACGACCGCAAACGCAAACGCGTTGTTGCACAATAAACTGCCCGGTGCCGGACTGTTTTGTATGCGACACAAATGTATTAAATTCCCCTTCTTCATCCCTGATCTGGCCTTTTCTTTTGTTTTTTTTGCCAAAAGTCAAGTGATCGCTTCCTCCTCCGCTGACTCCATGACTGAAATGATGAGAAATTAATGAATTTGTCACGAGCGAATTAAACTAGGGTCCAACGTGGCTGTGTGAGGTTCTGCAGATTTCCTGGTGTAATCTTCTGATGTGTGGGCTGCAGGACCAGCGCTCCCTGTTTTTAGTTTATTTTTTAGAACTTTTTATTAACATATAAACACAGAACACAGCTGCGGCAGAAGCTGCCGGCTCTCATCTTTTTTTCCCCACCCGACCTGTCAATCAATTCAGTAGGCGTGTCAGCAAATGACCAATCAGCGACCTCAATTTGCCCCGTAGGTAAACGCTCTGCCCTGCAGCTGCTCAAATGACGTCAAGAGTTTGGTGCGAAAACACTGGAGCCTCACGCTGAGCTATGGGGGTGAACTGCCTGTGTAAATTACGCGCGTACGGACCGGCATACGGCCGTACGCAGAGCTATACTGGAGCCTTTACTCCAACAGTCTTCTGTGCTGCCTTCACCACTCTCTGCAAAGCTTTTCTTAACCCCCATCATCTGCTTCCATACAGGTCTTTCTTGAAAATGAGTTTTTGTGACTGATTGAGACTTCTTCTTTCAGCAGCTCCCTTCTTAAGGGGTCGCTACAGCGAACTAACTCGCATGAAGATTTGGCAATTATTTTTATGCCAAATGCCCTTCCTGACGCAACCACAGACCACTGAGCTGCCACAGCTCTCTGTGTGGAGCACAGAGCTGCTATCTAGGGCACCCAGGGGAGCAGTGGGGTTAAGGGCCTTTCTCAAGGGCCCAGAGTGTGGCAAATGAGGGTAGAGTCAGGTGTAGGTGCTTCACCCATCCCACCCACATTTTGATGTTGTCGGTACCGGGAGTTGAACCGGTGATCCTTCGATCACATTGTGACTCAATGAGAAAACCTGTATAAATACAGGTAGTCCCCGATTTACGAGCGAGATCCGTTACAACGAGGCGCTCGTAAACCGGAAATCTCGTAATTTGGAACGGCCGCCATTTCACATCTCTTCCGGTTCCGGCGGAGCTGATGGACGCTTTTCCCTCTGGCTCTCTGAGTCTTTTAACATCAAACTGACCCGTTTTTCGAATTGGACTAAAGTTTGGTCCATCTTCCTACCGAATTACGGTGTTAGTGACTCAGGGAGCCGCACGGGATCGTACAATTTTTTTATTTCGGTCCTGGACCGGCTGTTGCAACCACCGGTCACTCTGGGCGCTTCCTGCCGGCCAGGTGAGTCGTCGAGCTGGGAGACTACCCCACGTAGCCTCGGTGTTTTGTTTTTTTCCCCCTCCTCCCTTTTTGGACCCTTTCTGAACTGTGGTTCTACCTGGTTTCAAACAAGAATCGCACGGAAGGAATTTCACTGATTTTTTCTGCTGCCTTTTGTCTGAATGACCTCGTGGTTGGGGGGGGGAGTGTACCTGGCCGAACCTGGACCAGAACCAAAACCGAGTTGGCTGTGGGGGACTTTGTTTGCATTAAAGCCGTTCTCAGCTGTGACCCGTTACCCAAACAGGAGGGTCTGTACATCTCCGTGGTATCACGGTGGGAGCCGCGCTCTGTGCTCAGCTGGAGAGACGTGCGGCTGCACGCGGCTGCTTTGAAGTGCCTGATCTGAATGGGAGCAGGACTGAACCGAGCTGAGGATCAATTTGAAGCTGAAGGCTTCACCTCCTCCATTGAGACTTGCTGTTTTTTCATTCTTTTTTCATTTTTATTCTTGGAGGTGGCTTTTTTGGGCTGATAAGGAAACAGTCACATAATAAATATCTTACCTGGTGTAGATAACTGTTTAAAGAGCCTCATTTGGAGAAAACAGTAATTTTCTTTGAAAACATTCAACTGGCTCAGACAGCAGAGAGGTCGTGAAGCAGCGTGACGTGATGTGAGGCGCAGAAGATCAGGATCATCATTGTTTCGGTGCCTATTTCATACTGCTGTGAGCTGTTTGTTGATCAGACGAGCAGAGAGTGAAGCGCGGAGGATCATCATTGGTGCTGTTTCACACTGTTGTGAGCTGTTTGTGGATCAGACGAGCAGAGAGTGAAGCGCGGAGGATCATCATTGGTGCTGTTTCACACTGTTGTGAGCTGTTTGTGGATCAGACGAGCAGAGAGTGAAGCGCGGAGGATCATCATTGGTGCTGTTTCACACTGTTGTGAGCTGTTTGTGGATCAGACGAGCAGAGAGTGAAGCGCGGAGGAACTGGATCATCATTGGTGCTGTTTCACACTGTTGTGAGCTGTTTGTGGATCAGACGAGCAGAGAGTGAAGCGCGGAGGATCATCATTGGTGCTGTTTCACACTGTTGTGAGCTGTTTGTGGATCAGACGAGCAGAGAGTGAAGCGCGGAGGAACTGGATCATCATTGGTGCTGTTTCACACTGTTGTGAGCTGTTTGTGGATCAGACGAGCAGAGAGTGAAGCGCGGAGGATCATCATTGGTGCTGTTTCACACTGTTGTGAGCTGTTTGTGGATCAGACGAGCAGAGAGTGAAGCGCGGTGGAACTGGATCATCATTGGTGCCTGTTTCACACTGTTGTGAGCTGTTTCTGGATCAGACGAGCAGAGTGTGACGTGTATCGCTGCGTATCAGGAGCTGCGTTGTTGGTGCTGTTCACGCTGTTGTCCCTTCCCTTTATTGACTTGAAACAGGCTTCAACCATGCCCTTAACCTCAGGAGGCCTTTCTGGCAGCTCACTCTGCTGTTTGCTACATATTGTTTGTTTCTTTCCGTTGATTCTGGATCCAGCTTGTGTTCACCATGGCCACATCAATTCATATTCTCAAGGAGGCTGGATCCCCCCACATTCCTCCACAAATTTCTCCACAACGGAATTGTTTGACCACCTAATTTGTGACGCTTTATGGTCTGAGACTTTTCTGCATCATTCATATTACTGTCATTATTTTCAGTTCTCAGACTACCTGGAATCACTGAATCTTATCAACACATCAGGGACTGCCCATCACTGCAGCTTTCATTGTTTTTGGGTTCTGAATGATTGTGTCTTCATTAATGTTTCACATGGTTCAATTATGGGGGAAAAATGTCACACTGTTAACTCCTGTAATTACACATCAGTGACAAAGAAGTCAGGTAAATGTCTGATATTATTGTTGTTAATGATCTCAGGGATTCAGCCCAACCCAGGGCCAATTACTAACTACTGTACACCTAATGAGTTTAAAAATATTTCAGGTCTCCGTTTTCTGCATGTAAACGCTCGTAGCCTTCTACAAAAACTTGATGAACTGAAAATCCTAATCACTTCTTCTGGGGCAGATGTGATCGTTATCTCTGAAACTTGGCTAAAAAAATCTGTTTCGAAAAATGACTTGGCAATCAATGAATTTAAGATCTATCGTTGTGATCGTAATAAAAAGGGAGGTGGAGTCGCTATTTACATCAGAGACTCTTTGGCTGCCACGATTGCGTCTAAAAAAACAATCGCAAACCAGTTTGAGGCTTTAGCTGTGAACATCAGTTTGAAAGGAGGTCAGCCCTTAACTGTTGTAGGTTGTTATCGTCCCCCCTCCGCAACACCTGAAGCTCTATCCTCCCTGACTGAATTCATAGGAAATTTAAAACACAATGAGATTGTTATGGCAGGAGATTTCAACATTGACTGGAATAAGTCGACCCCCCTCTGTGATAAATTCAGGGAATGTTGCCTATCTCTCAATCTAACACAACTTATCGATTCTCCCACCAGACCAAACTTAAAATGTCCCGAAAAATCTTCCACCTTAGATCTGTTTTTCACAAATGCACCTCACAAATTTCCTGGTATAGGTGTATTTGCTAACGTTTTGAGTGATCATTCCGTAATAGCAGCTCTTAGATCTACTAAACTTCCACCTGCTAAGCCCAGAATAATCCAAAAAAGGGATTTGAAACGTTTCTGTGAACAGTCATTCCTTTGGGATCTATCCCACTTTGATTGGCAACATATCCTACAAATCAATGACGTGAACACCGCTTGGAACTATTTTCATGGTAGTTTCATTTACTTTGTAAACAAACACGCTCCTTTCCGGCAGTTCAGGATAAAGGGCCGTGACAGCCCCTGGTTTACTCCTGAACTAGCTGATCTCCTGCACTGGAGAGATCATCTTTGGGCAGCAGCAAGAAAATCACACTCAGACACTGATTGGTTGAAATTTCGGCAGCTAAGGAATAAATGCACAACTGCCATTAAAGCTGCAAAACGTAACTACTTCTTATCTCAGACCTCCAAAAATCTAAACGATCCTAAAAAATTCTGGAAAACCATTAAATCTCTCTCAGGCACCCCCCAATCATCTGACCTCCCATCACAATTTCTTGTTGACTCTGTTCCTGTGTCAAATAAGCACGAGATCCTGAACTGTTTCAATAAACATTTTGTTGCTTCTAGTTCTTTATTTGATACAGTTACAAACGGAAAATTGGCCACTTTATCTAATAATCAAACTTCAACAAATCAAATCCCTCCTACAAGCCAACCATCTGTTAATCACACCTTCTCTTTTTCTCCATTCTCAGTCAGTGAGGTAAATAAACTGTTAAATGATCTTGATCCTAAAAAATCTGCAGGTCCAGATGAACTTCCACCTTATTTCTTAAGGCTGGCTGCTCATATCATCACAGTCCCTGTGACCCACATCTTTAATCTATCCATAAGCCAAAACACCATTCCGGATGCTTGGAAAACAGCCTTTGTTCTTCCTTTGCTGAAGGGAGGTGACCCCACCTCACTGAACAATTATCGACCGATCTCTAAACTCTGCATCTTAGCCAAGGTTCAAGAAAAACTGATAAACTCTCAGATCAAAAATTATCTGGACTCATTTAACATCTTACCTCTCCATCAATCTGGTTTCAGGAAAAAACACAGCACAACAACTGCTTCTCTGAAGGTTCTGAATGATGTTGTTGAAGCATTGGATGCTAAGGACTATTGTGCTGCACTTTTCTTAGACCTGTCTAAAGCTTTTGACACTGTGGATCATAACATCCTGTGTCATAAGCTCTCAGAAATCGGTTTCTCTGATCACACCATCGGTTGGTTTTCTAACTATCTTTCCAATCGGAGGCAATGTGTTCAACATAACGGTACTTCTTCCAGCTATTTAACAGTTAAAAATGGTGTACCACAAGGCTCAGTTTTAGGACCAACTCTCTTTACAATCTACATAGCTAATGTAGGTCACTGCATCCCTGATGCATCCTTACATTTCTATGCTGATGATACAGTTGTTTATTGCCGAGCTAAAACAGTAGCTAAGGCTTTCCAGTTACTACAATCCGCTTTTGACATCATCCAGTCAGATTTGTTCCGTCTCAAACTTGTCCTAAATGCTGATAAAACAAAAGGGATGTTTTTTTCAAATAGGAAGGCGGTTCCAGCAGATCCTCCTCTGATTTTTTCTTCAAATGGTGTCCCTATTGAGTTTGTTGATTCCTATAAATATCTGGGTATCCTGATCGATTCACATCTCTCTTTTAAACTCCACGTGGAAAACCTAGTGAAGAAATTGAAAGTTAAACTGGGTTTCTTTTTCAGAAACAGATCCTGTCTATCACTGAATGTCAGGAAACGCCTTGTGTCTGTGACTTTCCTTCCCTCCATTGATTACGGTGACATTCTCTACATGAATGCTCCTAAAAGCACCCTGCAGATGTTGGATGTGGTCTATCATGGTGCACTAAGATTCATAACTGGTTGTGATTATCGTACCCACCACTGCACCCTGTATTCACTGGTTAACTGGACATCATTAACCTCACGCAGACTCTTCCACTGGTACATTTTCATCTTTAAATCACTTCTTGGTCTACTGCCCTCATACATCTCCTCCTACATGTCTTTGCGTGAGTGCAGCTACAGTGTGCGCTCTCAGGACATGATTACCTGCAGTGTTCCGTCAGTGAGGACTGAACTTGGAAAAAGGGCCTTCTCCTACTCTGCTCCTGCTTCATGGAATATCTTACAAAAAGATCTGAAGCTCTCGGCCCTGACCTCCCTAAATGGTTTTCAGAATCTGTTGGAATCCTGGCAAAAACCAATGCAGATTTGTTCCTGTCTTTGATTTTATACGTCTACCTTATAATGTTTTGCTAGTTTTTTGATACTTTGTTAAAAAAAAAAAAAAAAAAAAATCTTTTTGTTTTTTTTTCTTTCTTTTTGTTTTCTATTGTTTATTGTTTGTTTGTTTATTGTTTAATGAAATTCTATCACTGCTGTTCATTGTTCTTTAGTTTTAGCAGGTCGCTTTCGTAAATGAGCCCATGAGGTTCAAAAGATTTACCTGACTAAATAAAGGTTGAATGAAAAAAAAAAAATTTCTCTCGTAAATCCGGAATTTCGCTCGTAAATTGGAACGGTTTTCGCTAGCGCGACTACAAACACTCTATTTTCATCCAAAAACTGCTTATGAGTGCATAAAAATGATCGGAAACGTGTGTCCATATGCTTAGCTAACTAACTGTGGTGAAAAAACACATGAAAACTCAGTATTTTTTTCGTTTTTTCCAAAAATTCGCAGCTCGTAAGTCTGGAACCTCGCAGATCAGAGCGCTCGTAAATCGGGGACTACCTGTAAAGGTAAATAAATAAAAAGCTCAGAGTAGAGCCAGTGCTCTTTTGCATGGAAGGGAGTCAGTTGAAGTGGTTCAGCCATCTGGATGCCTGCTGGAGGGCTCCCTTTATAAATTCTCCAGGCACTTGCTACTGGTAGGAGGCCCCCGGGAAGACCCAGAAGTCGCTGGAAGGTTTATGTATTGTGTCTGACCAGGGAACCCCTCAGGATTCCCCAGAATGAGCTGGAAAGTGTCACTGGGGTCATTGATGTTTGGGTTTCTCTCCTGGACCTGTTGCCTTCTTCACCCAACTACAGATAAGCTGTAGAAGATGTTGATGGAAAAAAATATTAAAAATAACAAATAATAATAGTAATATTATAATAATAATAAATATTTGCTGTGCAATGCTGAAAATATGTTTAGTCAGTAAATGTTCCTAAACATTTCTCTAGAGGGAGCCACACTTTTACTTTTATGGGCACTTGTCATGAAGAAAATATATAACAATTTCAATAAAGCTTCTGAAAAAAAAAAGTTTTTCTAATTTTTTAAATACAGTATGAGATATGTCAGATATTTTGAAAGCAATTTATAAAGCACTTTATTTTATGTCCAAGATCACAACTTAAACCCAACAATCCTGTGCAAACTACTGTAGATGTCAATGTTTAGCTATAAAAGGACATTAGATTTCTTTCAGTTTCTTTACAAACAACTGAATAAAAAAGGAATAAAATTGAAGGCCTTGTGTTCTGTAAAGAATATTTTTTTGTCTGCTGCCTTTCATGCCAGACTTTTAAACAAAGATCCTCTCTTTGACCAGTGACAAAGTTGCACCCTATTTGGTCAAAAACTTGAAATTAACATTGTGAAAAAATATTGTGTAATATTAGGGGATGTCATACCTAGGGTATGTGTTGAAGCTCACTGAGCTACTATTACATCAGATTTTAGCTACTGTACATTGATATTTGTAAAACTGACTGAATG
>JBBPBX010113717.1:0-10427 GCA_038048925.1 Garcialebias charrua | reverse complement strand
CCACAAGGCCAGGCGGCTCACCTCGTTCCTGTAGTCCGTCTCATCGTTGTTGCTGATGAGACCCACCACTGTTGTGTCGTCCGCAAACTTGATGAAGTGGTTGGAGCTGTACGATGGTGTGCAGTCGTGTGTTAGCAGGGTGAATAGAAGGGGGCTCAGCACACATCCTTGTGGGGCCCCTGTGTTCAATGTGATGGTGCTAGATGTGTTACTCCCGACCCGCACTGTCTGTGGTCTCCCGGTCAGGAAGTCTAGCAGCCAGTTACACATTGAGGTGTTCAGCCCCAGACTGTCCAGTTTAAGGATGAGCTGTTGGGGGATGATGGTGTTAAATGCCGAGCTGAAGTCGATGAACAACATTCTAACATAGGAGTCCTTCGTGTCCAGATGTGTGAGAGCTGTGTGAAGGGCAGAGGAGATGGCATCGTCGGTTGAGCGATTAGGTCGGTATGCAAATTGGAAGGGATCCAGGGAGTCAGGGAGGACAGATGTGATGCTTTTCATGACTAGCCGTTCAAAGCACTTCATCAGGATGGGGGTGAGTGCTACTGGGCGATAGTCATTGAGGCATGCGGGCGTTGCCTTCTTTGGGACAGGGATGATGGTGGTGGCTTTGAAACAGGTGGGGACGATGGCCTGGCTCAGTGAGATGTTAAAGATGTCCGTGAAGACCGCTGCGAGTTCCCCTGCACAGTCCTTCAGCACACGACCAGGTATGTTGTCAGGACCAGAGGCCTTCCGGGCGTTAATCTTGATGAATGATCGCCTTACGCTGTCTGAGGACAGCGTCAGCACCTGGCCATCAGGAGAGGGGGGGAGTTTATGTGCTGGTGTGCTGTTACTTGCCTCGAACCGAGCAAAGAACTCATTCAGTTCATTCAGCGCAGAGGCTGAGCTGTCACAGGTCTGGGGGGGTGGTTTGTAGTTTGTGATGGTCTGTATTCCCTGCCACAGACTGCGTGTATCCCTGCTGTCCTTGAAACGGTGAGCTATTTTCCCAGAATACTGCCTCTTTGCCTTTCTGATGCCCCGGTCCAGGTTGTTTCTGGCTGCCCTCAGGCCCACCTGATCTCCCGCTTTGAAGGCAGCATTCCTGGCTTTCATGAGTCTGTGAACCTCAGCTGTCAGCCATGGCTTCTGGTTAGCCCGAACAGTGATGGTTTTAAGGTTGGTTACATCATCAATGCACTTGGTGATGTATGAACATACAGTGTCTGAGTACTCCTGGAGACATGTGGTGTTGTTTGTGGTAGCAGCTTCTTTGAACATACTCCAATCTGTGGTGTCAAAACAGTCCTGGAGTGCCTCTGAAGACCCCTCTGGCCACACTCGTATCTGCTTGCGGACTGGTTTTGTGACTTTCACCAGTGGCCTGTATGCTGGCTTTAGCATAACACAGATATGGTCAGAAGCACCAATGTGGGGGAGGGGGATGGCTCTGTAGGAATTTTTCATGGTGGTGTAAACCTGGTCCAGGGTGTGGTTTCCTCTTGTTGCAAAGTTTATGTTTCTGTATGTAAAGCTAGTATCCTTGAATCAATTGGTCCATGTTTTGCTTCTACGGTGTTCATACCACATGTATCCTTATTGATTGCCTTTGGTGGCATTTTAGTTTCTGAAGATGTACAATAAAATTAATTAATAGGCCCTGTGATGGACTTGCTACCTGTTCAGGGTGTAACCCGCCTTTCATATAGTCTATGAGTGCACACCTAATTCTCCAGCTCCCCGGGCGCTCTCTGGCTGCTCACTGCACCACCTGGTGGTGGTTGGGTTAAATGCAGAGACAAATTTCATCTGTGTATGGGACACATACACAGATGACAGGAAAAGACATTATTATTATTATTATTATTATATAGTGATGTCTTGACATGGGCACCAGTGACCTCCACAACACGAAAAAGAAGAAAGTGGTAAAGATGATGGATGGCTGGATGGATGGATGGATGGATAGATAGATGGATGGATGGATGTACCTTAGGATAGTGTACTCACGGTCATCTCTGAAAGTGACCCTGTCCTCCACCTTTGTGTGACTGGAGTTTTAGGATGTACTGTATTCAGGGAAAAATCAGGGAATTTTGTTTTCATCAAATGCTGGGAACCCTGTATGTGTCTCTTTAGGGAAGAAGCGGCTTACAATACAAAGATATAAAAAAATAGAAAAATATAGTTTTAGGGACTTTTAAAAATATGAATTAAAATATAAGTCCTGGTTGAAATTAAAATACTATAGGTCAGGGGTCACCAACACGGTGCCTGTGGGCACCCGGGTGCCCCCAAGGACCATTTGAGGTGCCCGCGGACCTGTTCTAAAAATAGCACAACTCACTACTAAGCTGCATTTAAAATTTCATTTTATCCGGTTGTTATTCTTTTTTTTTATATATATATATATTTTAAAATTTCTATCTTAAAAATATGTTCTTAAAAATATGTTTATTATACATTTTTTTCAATTTACGCTTTATTTCCAAGAGTTTATCAAACTGGTGCCCTTTGTATGACTCCATACCCACGAAGTAGCTCTCAGTTTTGAAAAGGTTGGTGACCCCTGCTATAGGTTTTTCCGCAATAGTAATGTAAGCTGAGGATATTTCATGAAGACTAAAGCTAGATTCATACTTGACGCGTCGCGCAGCGCGCGAGGGTGCGCGCTCCAAAAGTGACGCAATTTCACAGTCCCCGCCCCTGCGCGTTGGCCCCGCGCAGGGGATTAGCGCGTGCCGTGCACCTCTGAATTTTTGAAACTCCGCAAGCCTAGAGCGCGCGCCGCGCTCAGTGACGTACGGACTGGGCTCAAAACAAGATGGACGCTTTCGAAGCTGCTCTGGCTGAACTCATCCGCATGTATCGCCATTTGTATGATCCCTCGATGTGCAACTGGCACAGAATTCATGGAAGGAGATTGCAGAAGCGATGCAGAAGGAGGAAGAAAAACATGCGGGATCGCTTTGTGAAGGCCAAAAAGAGGGTGATCAGAAGTGGCGATCCTGGCACCAACAAACCGGTGCCAATCCTCGTTGTGGAGCTGAGTTGGCTGTCGAGTTTTATAAAACACCGAGAAAAGGACACAAATATGGAAAAAGAGGTAAAAATGAAAGAAAAAAAAAGTTAGTACTGCTTTTATTACAGCTAGCTTAGCATGGAATACAGCAGGCCATGCTGTGCAGCCTGTTGTTTCCCCTTTGTAGTCATTGATATAAACAATAAACTGTGAGAATGAATGACCAAAACATGGCTTAATGAAAATATAAATCAAGCTGCTGACCAGTAAATGTGAAATAGTGGAAATAACCATTTTAGATCTGCACACCTCAACTGTAAACAAATTTAGCCTATATGTGTGTTGATGCTTCACCTTCTGTTTATTAAGCTAACAGTTACACAAACATTTGTTTTTATTTAACACATATGTGCATTGTATCCGTTACCGTTTCATTTTGTACTGATGGATGTCAATGTCTGTTTTTTAGCCTGAAGAAACACCACAGAGCCAAGCACAGGACGATACATGGTGCCTCGACCAGACCTTCACCCCATCGACCAGACCCTCACCCCCATGGACCAGACCGTCACCACCATCGACCATGAGTACATCACACCCATCGTCTCTCACAACCTCACGCCTACTGGCCATGAAACTGGCAGTACTTCAAACGTAGGGTGTTTTCCTCTGCGCAGGTCCTCCACGCCAATTCCTCCCTGTCCAACGGTGCCCATACCCGTACCACCTCGACACTTGCCAGGGTCAAGCAGCAGTAGCAGAAGCGACAGCCCTAGCATCAGCTCACTCCGTTGGTGTTGGTGAAAACTTTTTATACTTTTATACTACTATGAAAAAGTACTATGCAAAAACTCAGGACAGTATTACACTTTATTTCATTTTATGTTTATTAAATGTTGGTGAAAACTTTTTATACTTTTATACTACTATGAAAAAGTACTATGCAAAAACTCAGGACAGTATTACACTTTATTTCATTTTATGTTTATGGATATTAAATGTTGGTGTTGGTGAAAACTTTTTATACTTTTATACTACTATGAAAAAGTACTATGCAAAAACTCAGGACAGTATTACACTTTATTTCATTTTATGTTTATGGATATTAAATGTTGGTGTTGGTGAAAACTTTTTATACTTTTATACTACTATGAAAAAGTACTATGCAAAAACTCAGGACAGTATTACACTTTATTTCATTTTATGTTTATGGATATTAAATGTTGGTGTTGGTGAAAACTTTTTATACTTTTATACTACTATGAAAAAGTACTATGCAAAAACTCAGGACAGTATTACACTTTATTTCATTTTATGTTTATGGATATTAAATGTTGGTGTTGGTGAAAACATTTTATACTTTTATACTACTATGAAAAAGTACTATGCAAAAACTCAGGACAGTATTACACTTTATTTCATTTTATGTTTATTAAATGTTTTAGTGTTTAAATAGTTATTGTTGCACTGAGGGACAGAGAGAAATGCAATTTCAATCCTGTGTATGTCCTGTACATATTACTGTTTTGAGAATAAAGCTGACTTTGACTTGACTTTGATTCAAATGATACATTTGTAATGCATAATTACACATTTATCAATTATTTTTAGACAGCATGCAATTTTTGCACACATTAAAATCAAAACACTATTTCTACAGTGTTGTGTTGTTGCTAATATGTAGGTGTAGAATCAGAGTACTGTAGACGGAGCTGACTTCATAACACCATGCTTTATTTCACTTCTTCCAACTTCTTCTTCTCTCCTGCACACATCCTGTTCTCTCCCTACTCGGAGGTTCCCCCTGCTGTCAGTCTTATGCAATTGCAGGACACAACATTTCCCTTTTCCTGAAACAATTACTTACATGTAAATTTGTACAGTAACCTGACAGCAGAAAATCAAAGTAATCAAATTATTATTTCTGTAAGCCAACAGTAATATGAAAGTTTACCCTGTTAACCCTTTGCATTACAGTATGAACAGTAGTAAATTTACTTGTCTTACAGAACAGTATGAACAGGAATAGTTTACACTTTTTTCACTCTAACTTACAAAACCTGACAACCAGCTTGGTGCATTTCTATCTCTTTGACTTCTTCTTAACACAGCAAGCGGTTCATCAGTATTTCCTGGCAGTGCATATGCATCGAGTACAGTATCATCATTTTGTTCTGCAGCACGTAAGATTTGTTTTGGGAAGAGTGCAAGTTTTGAAGCATTCCACTTGCGCCCATCACTCAGTAAGAAAGTATTTGGTCCAACTTTCTTCATTACAGTACGTGGTTCTGTGAATCTGGAAGATCCTTTGGAAACGTGATCCGGTCTGCGAACACGAACAGTGTCACCCACGTTGAATGTTGGTACTTTAGCTCTCATTTTCTTGTCAGTATATTCCTTCATTTTGTTTTGCTTTTGTTTCACCCTCTGTTGTATTTGAGCTTGGCTTTTGCTCTTCAGTTCTACTGGGAGTATGTTTAACTTGGTACGCATCTTTCTGTTCCTCAGTAGTTCAAATGGAGTAGCTCCGGTAGTTGCATGCGGAGTAGCTCGGTAGTTGTGAAGGAATTCAGTGACAGCTTCCTTCCATGAGCTGTGACTTCTTTCAGCTGTTTGTATGCAGTCTTTAAGCACTCTGTTAAATCTTTCCACAGCACCATTTGCTCTGGGATAATATACACTTGACTTTAAGTGCTGTATCTCTCTCTCTCTCAGAAAAGTAGTAAACGCATGCGAAGTAAACTGAGTACCATTATCTGAAACAAGATACATCGGATTACCCTCCCTACTGAACACAGTGTTTAAAACCCGTATTATTACATCTGTAGTAACAGTAGGAGCGAATGCAACCTCAGGCCATTTGCTGTAGTAGTCTGTTAGCACAATAGCATAACGGCAGTCCCATTTAGCATTTTCAAACGGACCTGTAATGTCTATTGCAACTTTTTCCCATGGTTTGCTAGGAAATTCAACAGGAGTAAGTGGAGCAGTGTTAGTTATTGCAACCTTATCACTGAACTGGCAATTAACACAGGAAGCAATGACAGAATGTACAAATTGGTCCAGACCTGGGGCCTCATGTATCAACCATGCGTGCGCACAAAAACATTGCGCATGTCACTTTCCACGCAAAGTGGCGTATGTATCAAATCTGATATGAACGGGAATATCTGCGCATCCACGTACAAATCCACGGCTGCTCCCCTGCTTGCGTACGCACGTTTCTGTGGTTATTGTTCCTTTGGCGACACTTACAGGTTATTCAGAGAAACTGTGTCCATGATATGAAAATAATCATAAATCCCACCAAACACACATGATTAACAATTATTACATCCACATGGACGCAATTAGATGAGTGGATATAAAAGCATGCGCCAAATAGTGGCAACGATATTGACAACAATGAGATGTGATTTCTTTAAATAAGAAGTTAACCAAGCTGTACCAACACGCCTACGTTTAGGTCAGTGTGTAGCGCGGTTGCCTTTAGTTCCAAAGGTCATGAGTTCGAATCTCGCATGGTACAACGTTTCTCTTTTTTTTTTCGTTCCAGATTTAAATACACATGAAAACTATTTACAAAACAAGAAATCGTCTGCTTCCTTTCATTTCATGTATTGTTCTATTTCTTGTTGTTTTATTAAATAGTTTTCCTGTGTTCTTTAAATCTGGAATGAAAAAAAAAACGTTGTACCAAGGGGGAGTCGATCTCACGACCTTTGGGACGAAGGGCGGGCGCGCTCACCACTAACCTATACAGGCATGTTAGAGCAGATGGGTCAACTTCTTGTTTAAAAGTGGATGGTATGTTTTGCGCTAGGCGTGCCGAATAAAACCTTTTTCCGTGCTTCTCTGCCTCACTCAGAAGTGATTCCTGTTCACAGTCCGTGAAGTTCCTCTTTTTTCCACGTTCCGACATGATTTGCAATGGAGCAGAGACGACATTCCTGTCGTGCATGGCATATTTGAATGACTTTGCATATTCATACGGAGGCGTGTCAAAGGCGGAGTCGGCCACTCTCTCATGTGCGCTGAATTCCACGTTGATTGTGTTGTACATAAGGAATGTGCGTGGATACCGGTGTACGCACAGTTTGATAAATCTGGATTTTTTTGTGCGTGGACACTTTTCTGGATTTGTCCGTACGTGACTTTTCAGTAAGAAATCTACGCAAGTCTTTGTACATGAGGCCCCTGGCCACCAAAAAAGTTCACGCAGTCTCTGCTTTGTACGGACAACGCCTTGATGTCCTTCGTGTGCCAAATCAACAACTCTGGCACGCAGTGAAGCAGGAACAACTAAACGATCTGCAAGTCGTAGTACTAGTGAACCATGGACTGACAACTCATTTCGAATTTGAAAGTAAGGAGCAAGGTTCTCTGGAAGACCTTTTTTAACTTTTGGCCAACCTTTTTCAATTTGGTTGCGCAATAGTGACAGTTCTGGACAGGTTTCACTTGCATTAGTAAACTCTGCCAGAGAAATAGCACACAGTGCCTCTTTAAACACAGCAGCAATCATGTCAGGTTCCTCTGTTGCTTCATCTCCAGCCGGTAATGGTAATCGAGACAAACAGTCAGCCATGACATTTTGATGTCCTGGACGGTAAGTAATGTCATACGTGAAGCAGAGAAGTCGCGCAGACCATCGGGCAATTCTCAATCCAGCACGACCAGCACCTTTAGAAGTGAGTAAGGTGGTAAGTGCTTGGTGGTCTGTACGAAGAGCAAAACGACGACCCCACAGGTATGTTCTCCACCTTTCCACTGCCCAAACGCAGGCAAGAGCTTCACGTTCAACCGTGGAATACTTGCGCTCAGCAGGAGAAAGAGTTCTTGATGCAAAAGCGACAACTCTCTCACTTTGATCTGGATGTAGCTGCGTTAACACAGCGCCTAAACCATAATCTGAGGCATCAGTAGTAACGTAAATTGGCAATTCAGGGTGGTACAGAGCTAAGGCAGGACAATTTACAATCAAGTCCTTCAGTGAAGTGAAGCTAGACTGAGCTTCCGTAGTCCACTTGAAAGTGGAATCTGTACACTCTCTGAGCACCTCACGTAGTGGCTCAGCAACCGTTGCAAAGCCTGGAATGAACTTATTGTACCATGATGCAAGACCTAAGAAAGACCTTAAAGAAGACAGGTCATGTGGAGCTGGAGCATGAATCACAGCAGCAAGTCTATCCTGATCTGGTTGAAGACCTTCCCTCGAAATGGTGTGACCCAGATAATTTAGGGAAGACTGACTGAATTTACATTTTTGCATGTTTAATGTAAGTCCAGCATCAGTTAGAGCTTGAAGTACTCTCCGCTTGTACACCTGGTAAGCCTGTAAGAATGATCGACATCATTTTCTGAAACGCTGACGGGGCAGAGGCTAAACCAAAAGGGACTCTGCAGAAACGAAAAAGTCCATCATGAGTGATGAATGCAGTAATATCACGACTTTCAGGATGCAGAGGCATTTGGTGGTATGCAGAAGCTAAGTCAATCGTAGAAAAAACAGTAGCCCCTCGAAGATTTGAAAACAATTCATCTATGTGCGGTAATGGATGACAATCAGCAACAATTGCTTTGTTAGGCTCTCGCAGATCCACACATATGCGAGGCTTTCCTCCATCTCTTCTCTGTGTCACAACTATGGGAGAAACCCACGGAGAAGCATCAACACGTTCAATGATACCCTTCTCCTGGAGATCCTTGATCTCTTCCGACACAGCTTGTCGTACTGAAAATGGAAGTCTCCTGAGTTTTTGTTGCACTGGAACAGCATTTGGCAACATCTGTACTTTATGTATGAAGTTTTTAGCATAACCAACTTCCCGAACTGACATTCCTGGAGAATGATCAGAAGCAGTATTTGTTAAAGCTGGCTGAACCATAGAGGTAAGAGAAGTAGCATTAGCAGTAACAATTTGTCGTCCCTCAAGCTTCATTTGTAATGCTTGGAATAAATCTAAACCCAGCAGGGCAGCACCTGACTGAACAACAATAAGAGTACCTTCAGTAGAAATACCATCATGAGAAATAGTAGCTTTTAAGCACCCTTTCACAGCAATTTTCTCTTTTGCATAAGTAACAAGAGTAACTGTAGGTTCAGTTAGTACACAGTCATAAAAGTAGGTGTGGTAGATCTCTTCTGGTATAATGGACACTGATGAGCCTGTATCCACAATCAGCTCAACATCTGTACGTCGTCCATTAACAGTCACTTGAACGGTGCAGAGAATCTTGTCTTGTACAGCATTGTTCATGTAAAGAACCGTGGCTTCATTAACGACGACTTCACGTACCTCCTTTTGAGTTGAACGGCAAACACGTGAAAAATGACCCACTTTTACCACACTGGTTGCATGTCTGTTTTAGCAGCAGGGCATGCAGGGTTGTTAGCAAGATGGTCGAAGGATCCACAGCGGAAGCAGGAACGGCGTGTAGTAGCAGCAAGTTGAGTCGTGGAAGCAGCATGGTCCCGCGGCGTCCTCCTCGCGTCCCAGCGGCGGCTTGACTTCGGCTGTCTTTGTACGGCCCTCACGGGAGCTGAAGCGTTAGCAGCGTTAGCATCAGACAGTACAGCCCTCACGGGAACAGAAATGCTAGCAGCGGTAGCATCAGAAAGTACGTTAGCATCTCTTAATCCACTCTCAATTTGTAGCGCCAACGTTGTAGCTTTAGCAAGAGTTAGCTCCGGTTCGAGTAACAGTCTGTCTCTGATTCGATTATTAGCAACACGCTCTATCAGTTGATCACGTAGCATTTGTTCCTCCATGTTTCCAAAGTCACATGTGGCAGCTAACTCACGCAGAGAAGCTAAGAATTGTTGTACCTTTTCATCCGGCCGTTGTACACGTTGTCGAAACTTGTGACGTTCAGCAATCACGTTCACCTTCGGGACGAAATGTTCTTTAAGAGCAGTAATAGCAGTAGCGAACGTGGTCCCGGTATTCGGCAGGCTGTAGAAAAGTCTTTGTCCTTCCGTACCCAAAGCATGGAGTAGAACCGCGCGCTTTCTGGCATCAGGCCAGTCGTCTCCCGATCACTAGCATGTAGTTGTCGAACATTTTTAGCCACGTTGGAAACGGTATCGTCGGTTCACCTGGGCACGGCATGAATGGAGCAGGCAAAGGTACAGAAAGAGCCATCCTCGTCGCCAATGTTGTGTTGTTGCTAATATGTAGGTGTAGAATCAGAGTACTGTAGACGGAGCTGACTTCATAACACCATGCTTTATTTCACTTCTTCCAACTTCTTCTTCTCTCCTGCACACATCCTGTTCTCTCCCTACTCGGAGGTTCCCCCTGCTGTCAGTCTTATGCAATTGCAGGACACAACATACAGGTTTCTCCACATTCCACTTCACATTCCTGGTGAAATAAAGGCTACTACACATTGAGATTTTTCGTGTCAGGTAGCA
>JBBPBX010113716.1:0-10427 GCA_038048925.1 Garcialebias charrua | reverse complement strand
ATATATATATATATACAGGGAACCCTCGACTTACGAACAAGTTCCGGACCTGAGGACCGTTCGCAGGTCGATTTTGCCGTAGGTCGGGGACCAAAAACATGTGTCGTTTGTAAGTCCGGATTTTTGCCGTAAGTCGCGGCCAAACTGCTAACGCAACGCCGCACAGCAGTTTATCTGCATGAAACTGAACAAGCGTACATACTGGTCCATAAACATGCATAGCACTTTATTTACAAACACTTAGCTAACACATTACACCACACATTCATCCATAAACACACACAGTACCTGTACAGCATGTACAGTACTGTACAGTGCTGTACAGTAATGTTAAAGCCCAACTGACATGAGTTTTTAATTTTCATAAAATTGCTCAAAATATATATCTTTTCTCATTTAAATATGTTCGTTTTTGCAAACAAAATGATAAATCACTTTAATTTTGCTTTAAAAGTGATTTTGAACTTCAAGCCGTGTTTAATCGTGGGAAATCTGATTACACACGAGTGCACCATCTGTGACGTAGTGAGAGGCAGAGCTCTGGGCTTGTCACAGTGTGCGCATGTGAGCAGCTCGACATGAAGGTAATGCCGGGTACCCACCGAACGCGTCTTGAGCATCAAAAACGCTCCCAACGCACGGTGTTGGCTGCTTGTCAACAGATGTCTGTTCACATCGAATGCGTCTGAAGATGCGCAGCGGGAGGAGCGTCTTGGTCCTTTTCCGGTCGGGTTCGTTTTATTTTTTGTACACCGTGCAGATGAAATCAGCTGTACGTGAGCCTCGTTACTACTTGAGTGTGTTTTCTATGAGCCGAACTGCAGCTCCGAAAGTCTTTGTTGAGATTAAAAAGTTTGTTTATGTTTGGGGTGATCGTACGCTTGAGCGGACAGCGGCAACTGTAAAAATGTCAAGTTTCTTACCGGAGGCTGGTTTCTTCATGGAGGCTCGTTGGGGTAAGTTTAAAAAGTCCAAAAAAAGTCCCGTCGTCATTGCGTCATCACATAGCAGAGGCTCTCCCGATTGGTTGCTGCGACGCGTCGAGCAACCCAAGTTCAAATATTTGAACTCCGGCATCGGCTGCTTTGGACGCGTCGCGTGTGCGGAAAAGAACTGTTGTGCTGCTTGAAATGCTCAAAACGCGCCACGTCACGTTTCGCCGCCCTTCGTCGCGCCTCCACATAGACTTTCAATGTAAACCGGCTGCTTCTGCTGCCCGAAACGCGTTTGGTGGGTAGCCGGCATGAGTCTGATACAGCATCAGACCTAAATTAGATCCTGTTGTTTTTTGTTCCATCACCCAAACTATTTTCTCCATCCATCCATCCATCTTCTTCCGCTTATCCGGGGTCGGGTCGCGGGGGTAGCAGCCTAAGTAGGGAGGCCCAGACTTCCCTCTCCCCAGCCACTTGGAGCAGCTCCTCCGGGGGAATCCCAAGGCGTTCCCAGGCCAGCCGAGAAACATAGTCCCTCCAGCGCGTCCTGGGTCTTCCTCTGGGTCTCCTCCCGGTGGGACATGCCCGGAACACCTCACCAGGGAGGCGTCCAGGAGGCATCCTAACCAGATGCCCGAGCCACCTCAACTGGCTCCTCTCGATGTGGAGAAGCAGCGGCTCTACTCCGAGTCCCTCCCGGATGACTGAGCTTCTCACCCTATCTCTAAGGGAGAGTCCAGCCACCCTGCGGAGAAAACTCATTTCAGCCGCTTGTATCCGAGATCTTGTTCTTTCGGTCATAACCCAAAGCTCATGACCATAGATGAGGGTGGGAACGTAGATCGATCGGTAAATTGAGAGCTTTGCCTTTTGACTCAGCTCTCTCTTCACCACGACAGACCGGTACAGCGCCCGCTTCACTGCGGACGCTGCACCTATCCGCCTATCGATCTCACGCTCCAGTTTTCCCTCATTCGTGAACAAGATCCCGAGATACTTAAACTCCTCCACTTGGGGCAGGACCTCCTCCCCGACCCGGAGAGGGCATGCTACCCTTTTCCGGCTCAAGACCATGGCCTCGGATTTGGAGGAACTGATCCTCATCCCGGCCGCATCACACTCGGCTGCAAACCGCTCCAGTGAAAGTTGTAAATCACGAACTGATGAAGCCAGTAGGACCACATCATCTGCAAAAAACAGAGAAGCGATTCTAAGGTCACCAAAACGGATCCTCTCAACACCTTGGCTGCGCCTAGAAATTCTGTCCATAAAAGTTATGAACAGAATCGGTGACAAAGGGCAACCTTGGCGGAGTCCAACTCTCACCGGAAACGAGCCTGACTTACTGCCGGCAATGCGGACCAAGCTCTGACACCGGTCGTACAGGGACCTAACAGCCCTTATCAAAGGGCCTGGTACCCCATACTCCCGGAGTACCCCCCACAGAACCCCCCGAGGGACGCGGTCGAATGCCTTCTCCAAGTCCACAAAGCACATGTAAACTGGTTGGGCAAACTCCCACGCACCCTCCAGGACCCTGCTGAGGGTGTAGAGCTGGTCCAGTGTTCCACGACCAGGACGAAAACCACACTGCTCCTCCTGAATCCGAGGTTCGACTATCCGACGGACCCTCCTCTCCAGAACCCCTGAATAGACCTTACCAGGGAGGCTTAAGAGTGTGATCCCCCTATAGTTGGAACACACCCTACGGTCCCCCTTTTTGAATAGGGGAACCACCACCCCAGTCTGCCAATCCAAGGGAACTGCCCCCGATGTCCACGCGATATTGCAGAGTCGCGTAAGCCAACACAACCCTACAACATCCAGAGCCCTAAGGAACTCCGGGCGAATCTCATCCACCCCCGGAGCCTTGCCACCGCGGAGCTTTTTAACCACCTCGGCGACCTCAGCACCAGAGATCGGAGAACCCGACCCAAAGTCCCCAGGCTCTGCTTCCTCAGTGGAAGACGTGCCAGTAGGATTGAGGAGGTCTTCGAAGTATTCCGCCCACCGACTCACAACATCCCGAGTTGAGGTCAGCAGCACGCCACCTCCACCATAAATGGTGTTGGTCTCGTACCTCTTTCCCCCCCTGAGACGCCGGATGGTGGACCAGAATCGCCTCGAAGCCGTACGGAAGTCATTCTCCATGGCCTCTCCGAACTCCTCCCACGCCCGAGTTTTTGCCTCAGCAACCACCCGAGCCGCATGCCGCTTGGACTGCCGGTACCTATCAGCTGCTTCCGGGGTCCCACAAGCCAAAAAGGCCCAATAGGACTCCTTCTTCAGCCTGACAGCATCCCTCACTGCCGGTGTCCACCACCGGGTTCGAGGGTTGCCACCACGACAGGCACCAACAACCTTGCGGCCACAGCTCCGATAAGCTGCCTCGACAATAGAGGCGCGGAACACGGCCCACTCGGACTCCATGTCCCCCGCCTCCCTCGGAACGTGTTCAAAGCTCTCCCGGAGGTGGGAGTTAAAGCTCCGTCTTACGGGAGACTCTGCCAGACGTTCCCAGCAGACCCTCACAATACGTTTGGGTCTGCCAGGTCTGAACTATTTCCAAACTATTTTCTGCTTCCCAAAATTAAGACAAATAGCTCAAATGTTCACATAGATTGCTAAATTCGTCGGGTTTTAAATTGTCCGCTATTAAAGAGACCAGAGCCCTCTGCCTCTCACTACGTCACAGATGGTGCGTTCGTGTGTAATCAGATTTCCCATGATTAAACACGTCTTGAAGTTCAAAAACACCTTTAAAGCAAAATTAAAGTGATTTATCATTTTGTTTGCAAAAACGAGCATATTTAAATGATAAAAGATTTATATATTGAGCAATTTTATGAAAATTAAAAAATCATGTCAGTGGACCTTTAAACAGTGCTATTCTGCACAGCACATTCAATACTGTAATAAAAAAAACTACTTTAGTGTACCTACATGTATGAAAACAAAGTGCCTTAGTGTACAGTCCAGTCCAGGAACTTTTAAAAGGTACAGTAATGTATTTTTCAGCATAGAAAAAGCATAGAAAATACAAATCTCTTCCTAAACAGTTCTCAACCATCATCAGCAAATGATGTCAATCATAAATAGTTTTCAAAGAGCAACAACTATTGACATCCATCAGTAGCAATTCACATCCATCAGTATCAATTGATGTCAATCATAAAAAGTTCTCAAAGAGCAGCAGCAGCTATTGACATCCATCAGCAGCAATTCATATCCATCATCAGTAATTGATGTCAATCATAAACAGTTCTCAAAGAGCAGCAGCTATTGACATCCATCAGTAGCAAATCACATCCATCAGAAACATGTTGCAACCATCATGTATGAAAAACCAGTGCCTTGGTGTGCAGTCCATGTCCATGTGCATGAAAAACAAGTCCATGGACTCTAAAAAGCTAGAAGCAGCAGAAAAAGAAAACAAAATCCCCTTACTTTGTTTGAAGTGTAGATAGACAGGCTGTATGATGTGTTTCTCAAGTTCAATTCTGGATCAGATGGAATTGCTTAGCCATTGCTCAACAATGAATGATAGGTGCATTTGAGTCCAGGTGTGAGTTCAGGTGTGTGGTCCTGATGTGAGCAGGTCTGTCCATCAGATCAGGTGTGTTTTTTTTTGGCAGCAGTCATTGAGGCAGAAGGTGTTGACACACAGGTGATGGATAGAGGCAGCAGTCAGGAGGCAGGACAACAGAGGCAGGCAGGACAGAAAAGAGGACACACGTCCGTCCATGAGGCAGGTGCAGGAGGTGTTCTGTGTAGAAATTCACACAAACATGAACATCTACAGTTAAAGCTGGACAATGATCTGCAAAGAAAACACGAAAAACAGATAGAAAACAAGTTCTACTCACTGCAGGTGTTCACAAACAGGTGAGTCAGGAGACAAGTTAGAGCAACAGTGAGGAGGCACGACGACAGAGGCAGGTAGGACAGAAAAGAAGACACACGTCCGTCCATGAGGCAGGTGCAGGAGGTGTTCTGTGTAGAAATTCACACAAACATGAACATCTGCAGTTAAAGCTGGACAATGACCTGCAAAGAAAACATGAAAAACAGACAGAAAACAAGTTCTACTTACCTGTGTGGTGTAGTGCAGATGTGTACAGATGGAGACAAGCTAGAGCCAGGGAGGTGGACAGAGCAGAGGATGTAGGGCTGGTCCATGAGGAGAGAGTAGCAGGTTGGTTCTGTTGAAACACAAACACGTTCACATCTGCAGAAATGAAAACACAGAGAAGAACATCTTCTCCTTACCTGTGTAGTGTAGTGCAGATGAGTGCAGATGGACATAAGCTAGAGCCAGGGAGATGGACAGAGCAGAGGATACGGGGCTGGTCCATGAGGAGAGAGCAGCACGTTGGTTCTGTTGAAACCCATACACAGACGTCAACATCTGCAGAAATGAAAACACAGACAAGAACATCTTCTCCTTACCTGTGTGGTGTGGTGTAGATTTTTGGAGATGGAAGAGCTAGAGGAGGCTGGTCCATGAGGCAAGAGCAGTACGTTGGTTCTGTTGAAACCCACACACAGACGTCAACATCTGTAGAAATGAAAACACAGACAAGAACAACTTCTCCTTACCTGTGTGGTGTGGTATACATGTGTGGAGATGGAGGAGAAACAGGAGGCTGGACCATGAGGAGAGAGCAGCAGGTTGGTTCTGTTGAAACCTACACACAGACGTCAACATCTGCAGGAATGAAAACACAGACAATAACAGCTTCTCCTTACCTGTGTGGTGTGGTGCAGATGTGTGGATGGACCAGGGGGCCGTGACGCTTTGGAGGGTGTCGAGAGAAAGGTGATGATTACAGTAGATGTAGCTATAACATAAAACAAAAAATTAAGTAAAAAAATTTAACATGTCTTTGCTGTACCTTTCTTTGGATGTTGTACAGGTCAGTGCAGGTGGGCAGGGCAGTGATGGGATGGTGGAGCTGGTGGAGAGGAGAGGGAGGAGGAGGAGCAGTATGCTATGAACATAAGCAGATACAAATTGATTAACAAATGAAGTTACACAACTCAGAAAAATAAAAAATAAAAATAACATTTCATTACAGTACTGTACCTGGAGGGAGGGAGCGGGGGGTAATCTTTTACTGGGGAGAGGGTGTGCTGTCCATGGACTCCTCCTGGCAGGCCGATGGTGTTTCCAGTGATGCACCAGCATATCCTGGAGGCGGTGTTGGGACCTTTGTCACAAATCGTTGCATGTTGCTCTGCACCTGCTCCTGCTTTTTTTCATCCAGTTTCTGCTGGTAAAACACAGTGTCATTCAGGACAGCTCGAGAGACCCTGGAGAACATCTCCCCATCGGGGTCCTGCGCCTCCATCCTAGCCAGGAAGCTGTGGAGGTCTTTAAAGGACAACACCCACCGTGACAGTAACAATTCACCATATTGGACAATTACTGTAGTAGAATATGATGTCTATTTTCATTTTTGCATTTGGGCCAGGCGAGTTAAAAAACAACAACAAAAAACAACGGAGTCCCGGAAACATCCGGAAACCCCGCCGAAGATAGCCGAAGTCCGGAGTGACGTAAATACAGACTCCACTCAGAAGGCACCCATTGAGTTCGCGATGGAGGCTTATGAGTGAGAGTTAAAACTGTAGTCAAACTCGTGTCCTACGTAGCTGCACGAGGTTCTAAATATTTCCTGGTGGGTTGTGGGTTCAGGACCAACGCTCCCTGTTTTTTTTTCCAGAACTTTTTAATAAGCCGCTAAGCCGCTATATCTGCCACGCGCGGACACACTGTCACCCGCGCGCGTTGGCAGCCACACACACCAAGTGGACCTGACGTCACAAGCGCGGGCAGCCACAGACACGCCGTCACCCGCGCGCGGGTAGCCACACACCGAGTGGATCTCATGTCACCCGCTGCAGCTGCCGCGGACACCGTCACCCGCGCGGTTAAAAAGAGCAGACACACACCGCTCTACCAAATCCCCTTAAAGATTTTTATGAAAAAGTGGCGTGAATATTACCAAACTATGGTACATTTAAAAGCCTGCTCTATTATTCATTCTGTTCTGATGTCAAAAATAAAATTGAAAGTCTTACCCGCAAAACCTCCACCCAACTGTCGATCGGTGCGAGCCTCTTAACTGATCAGTCCACTTTATAAATCCATTATGAATCCTTTTGATTTTTTTGGGAAATAATGAACACTAACGCCATCCTTCGAGATATTGCTGCAAAGGTACGCAACACATAGTTTTTATTAGTTGTATTCCTAACTACTCTGGTCAGAACGTTCATGCATGCTTGTTATAACTCTGCCTGCGTTCGAGGCGGATACTGCAGTGACGTCAATACCCATATATGGAGAGGGGCAGATTATTCCAGAGCTGCTGCTAAAATCTGCTTAAAAACATGAAATAACACATTTAGCGTTATTTCTCTACAATATAAATAAACGCTCCTGTTTTATTATTTAATTAACTACTAAATATTAATGGCAATGCCATTTGAAAACATGGTGGGTCATGTCCTTTAAAGGCCTTCGCCATCTCCTGCCTGGTGAAGGTCTTGGCCGGAGGGATGGGAGTGACCTGTTCCTCTTCCTCATCCGGGACATGCCTGTCCAGCTGCATCTGGTTGTCCAGGGACAACTCCTATCCTGCTTCACTCAGTAGCTGTTGGACATCGTCCTCGTCCATCTTGAGCTGCAGTGGCCTGCCGATCTGCACAACGTCCTCGATGACACTGGCCACTTCCTGGGAATCATGTGCCTCCTGAACAAGCTGTGGACACAGCTTCTTCCACACGTCGCACAAGTTGTTTGGAGTCACCCGTCCCTAGGAGTGACCAATGTTCAGCACAGCATTGTAGATGTTGTACTGTCTCCAGAAGTCTTTCAGGGTGACTTCTGGAGCGTTTTCTGTTGCCCCCAAAGCATCACGGATGACCCTCTGAAGGTAGTACGCCTTGAACCTACTGATGACCCCCTGGTCCATTGGTTGGATCAAAGACGTGGTATTGGGAGGTCGGTACACCACCTTCACATGGCTGTCCAAGTCAGTTATATCAGGAGGGTGCCCTGGAGCGTTGTCCAACACCAGTAGGACTTTAAAAGGAATGTTTATGGATTTGCAAAATCGCCGGACATCTGGCACAAAGTGGTTGATGAACCAATTTGAAAACATAGCCAGTGTCACCTAGGCCTTCTGATTTGCGGTCCAATAGACTGGCAACTGTTTTTATTAATATTTTTGAAGGCTCTGGGGTTTTCAAATTGATACACCAACAAAGGCTTGAGTTTGCAATCCCCAGAAGCATTCCTTCCCGAACAGAAATGTCAAACGCTCCTTGCCGACCTTGTGACCTTGTGCTGTTTGTTCGTCCCTGCTAATGTAGGTCCTGTCGGGCAAACGCTTCCAGAACAGCCCTGTCTCATCGACATTGAACACCTGCCTGGTAGTGTACCTGCCGTCCCTGATGATTGCAACCAGTGTGTCAGGGAAGGCCGCAGCTGCCTCGTGGTCAGCACCGGCGGCCTCACCTGTTTAAATGCACACAAACATCACACGGTTAAGCTGTTGTAACACTGTAATAAAAGGAAAAATGAAAAAAAAAAATCGTAAGTCGGGGACTACCTATTAAAAAATAAAAAATGAGAAATTAACTGCTCACCCTGTATCTTGAGGTTGTGGAAGTTGCTTCTCTCTTTAAAACGTTGAAACCAACCTTTTGAGGCGTTGAACTGCTCAGGTCCACTGCCCCCCTCTCTCCCCCATCACCCCCCCTGACGTGCTGCCTGACGTCCCTTCTCCTGCGCTCTGTGCAGACGTCCCTTCTCCAGGATAGCTCTGTGCACCCCCTCCCCCTACACCTCCCCCACTCCTCGCTTGTTCTTGCAGCCTCAAATAGATCATCCTCGCTTTTTCACAGATCACAGACATGCTCACGGGTACACGCCTTTGAGAATTGTCTTTCAACCATAGCACCAGCAACCTCTCCATCTCCACATTCAAACCCGTCCTCTGCTTAGCAATAATAGTGGACCTCATGGGAGCCAAATCACGCACGTGTTTTAATATCCTCTCTCTGTCCTTCGTAATCGTTCCCACAGTCGACCTGGCTAACCCTAGCTTGTCTCCGATCGCGCTCTGTGTCATGCCCTAGTCTGACAATTTACTTATTTTGCTTTTTCTCCAGTGTTATAGTTTTCCTAGGTTTCTTACCCGCACCCGTATCCGCTGACTTTCCATTTCCACTTCTCTTCGGTCCCTTTTTTAATAACAAAGCTAACGTTAACTTGCAAAAATGCTAAGCTAATGCTAACTGAAATCGTTTGTTCATATGTATGTCTCCTTCAATCGCCAAATCTAACCCACGCGGGTCAAAATGGTGCACTCCTTTAAATAGTACCGCTTTACCTGTACGTATCCCTCCGCCGCCAGGTACACTGCGACTATGTTTACTTCTGCCGGCAGCCCAACCCTCCCTCTCGCTGGCGGTAGTTTTCCACTGTCATGCACAACACACAACACCAAAGGCAATCCCCTCCCCCACAGTGCTCTAATGACGCACTTAGGCCGTAACTCGATTACATACTTCTAATAGGGCTTGTTCGTAAGTCCCCCATGTAGTATGCCGTAGCTCGATTACATACTTTTCAACGTGGTTCGTTCGTAAGTCTCGCATCTAGTATGCCGTAGCTCGATTACATACTTTTCAACGTGGTTTCTTCGCAAGTCCCGTATTTTGTGCCATATCTCGATGTCATTCTTTCAACGGGGCTCGTTCGTAAGTCCGAGTAACCGTAGGTCGAGGGTTCCCTGTATGTATGTACAGGAAACCCTCGAGTTACGACACCTGCGACCTACGGCAACGCAGACTTACGACAAGCCTCTTTGAAAGAATGCCGTCGACATATGACCGATAAAACGGACTTACGACAGAAATACATTAGAAGTATGTAATCGAGATACGGCAAAAAAAGTGCGACACTACGGCAAGCGGCAAGGTGGGGGAGGGGTACACACCTTGGGTGTTCGCGCATGACAGTGGGCGTGACCATGTGGTAGGGGTTGGGCGACACTGCCGTACTATTTAAAGGGACGCCATCTTCACCACGTTGTTGAGTTTCGGCGAGAGAGAGAAAAGCAAACGTACGTACACTTTATCGATCATTAGCATTGCATTCAGTTAGCATTAGGTTTAGCGAGAGGTATTTTATTAGCCACAGGTAGCATAGGTTTAGCGAGCGGTATTTTATTAGCCACAGGTAGCATAGGTTTAGCGAGCGGTATTTTATTAGCCACAGGTAGCATAGGTTTAGCGAGCGGTATTTTATTAGCCACAGGTAGCATAGGTTTAGCGAGCGGTATTTTATTAGCCACAGGTAGCATAGGTTTAGCGAGCGGTATTTTATTAGCCACAGGTAGCATAGGTTTAGCGAGCGGTATTTTATTAGCCACAGGTTAGGTAGCATAGGTTTAGCGAGTTTTTTTTTTTTGACATTTT
>JBBPBX010113715.1:0-10427 GCA_038048925.1 Garcialebias charrua | reverse complement strand
ACATGAGTCAGTTCACACACGAGAGTGAACAGGAACCCCCTCCTCCTCCGAGTGGCCCCCGAAACTTCCCCTTAAATCAATCACCAGTTGTGATAATAATGAACCAGAACCATGAAAACACATTCACTGAACTGTCTCTGATTTTATTTATTTATTGCAATTATTATTATTTATAGTAAAAAAAGTGTAAAGCACTCACTGAGCGGGTTGTTCTCCTCCAGGGAGCCGTCTATCCTCCCACTGGCGTGGATCTGTAGATGGTACTTGGTGGCGCAGTAGAGCTTCCTGCGCCTGGGCGCGCCTCCGAGGTGCTCGTACACGCCGCCGCGGCCCCCGGCGTCCCTCCGCGGCCGGGGGCCACACACTGGGCTGTGGCCCTGGGGCGCGCAGTGGCGGGCCCGGGGCCGCACGGGCTCCAGCAGGCTGAGCAGCAGCAGCAGAGGAATCATCAGCATCGTGGCATGGTCGGAGCAGGGGCGCGTGTGGAGAAAAAAATCCAGTCCCATCCAAAAGAGTCCGGGGGCCCCTATGACGCTGGAGAGCTGCGGTCCCCCCCAGCGCACGCATCCGACACCGAGAGGCAACTTCTGACAGCACAGCCCGGCCGGGCCCCCCCACACACACACACACACCCTGCGCTCCTCCTATGGATGGAAAGCCCTCCCGTGGAGCTGACTGGGAGCCTCGCCTGTGAGAGAGCGCACAGATAAAAGCAGCTCGTGGCCACAATAGGCTGAACTCCGACCAATTGATGCACAGGAGAGAGGAGGCAGAAGGTACGAGCCCTGTGTGAGGTGACAGACATGCAGCGTGGATGAAATTACATGGTGGCTCTCCCCTCCACACTCCTCTGCTGAAACATCCTCACAGAGCAAACATCGATTGTACCTGTTGCTGTAATATTTCATTCTCTCTGATAGAATCGTCATATTTTTGTCCTCTGGACCGAATGTTTTCTTCATATGAATGTGTTTGCAACAGTATTTCATTGTTTAAACGTTCAATCTCTGTATTTGTCGTTTTCTTGTATGACACAAACTCTGAAGTGGTACCTTCGTGTTTAGTTTTCTCATCAGCCAGTTTATTTTTTTCATCAGCCAGTTCATCCTCAAGGTCCCCACTCTTATACAGTTCATGGTCCAGTCTGGTCTTCAACAGAAAGGCCAATTTGACAGTACGGTCGGCGCTGAGCTTTTTTCCACCTTTTTTGATTATGCCTGTTGCTAGACTTTCTAACTCTGTGTCCAGAGTCGGGGTGTCCATTGCTGCTACCTCCTCACCATACTTCACGAGTGTTTTCATTAGCAGTTTTAAGGCATTATCAACACAATCTGTGTCCTCTGACTCAGACTCTGAATCCTCCTGCGCTGGGATTTTCTCCTCAACCGGCGCTGGAGTTTGCTCACCATCAGCATCCTCCAAGGATGAGGATGGAACAACTTCATCTGATTGTTTATCCATATTTGTTTTGAGTCTGTAAAAATCAACAAGCTGGTACATGCAGGTGTTATTCGAAAAAGAAATTCGTTATCAAATTAACCTCACTGTTGTAAACGTACACAGAAAAACGTTAAAAATGCTATTTTTAACCAAAAGTGTACAGTGTATGCCAATGCTGTTTAAAATTTTGAATGTGGAAATGCTCTGCTCTCCATCAACTTTTCTTTTTTATTTAATCTGAAAATCAAATAAAAGATGCTTTTTTGAGTGTTATTTTAAATCTCTTCAGTATTTAAAATGAGCATCAATTGTTCGTCTGTACCTCTGTTTTCAAAAATTCTTTATTTAAAATAAACAGGAGTTTTTGTTTGTGTACAGAACAATTTTAAAGCTGGTAATTTTCACCATAAAAAATGCTGACTTTATGATGTGTTGAGAGAAAACTCATCTATTAACGTCCAGCAGGGGGCAGCGTCGCGTATGTTATCACGAAGCGACTGAGTTTAAATCAGTACATGGAAAGAAAACAACCTATTAGGGTTAGTTTTCAGTAAGAACGTGATAATTGCTCGAACCGCTTTCTTGTCAGAGACAAGTTTATGTCGCTAGACAGTGTTGATGGCTTCAGATGAGTGTTTAAGTGTGTGTTCGTGTGTGAACGAGTGTGAGCCAGCGAGTGTGACCTGTCACTCAAAGTGCGGCACCTGGAAGTGACGACAAAAATGGGCGGGCCCACGCAGCGTGCGTAGCGCGTCACCAGCTTCTTGCTTGCGAGGCGGAGCTCGCTACAACATACGTGGCGTCAACAAATCAATCACAGCGTCTGTAGTTCATTCTCCAAGCATACATGGCGAATGTAGTTTCTTACCTTCGACCAATGTCGTGCCGGAAATGACGACAAAGTGGGCTGGTCGCAACGGCGTGCGACGTGATTGACAGCTCACAACAGCGAATCAGCGTTCGCCACAAGAGTGATTGACAGCACACAACAGCGAATCAGCGTTCGCTACAAGAGTGATTCACAGCACACAGCACTCGTATCATCCAATCACAGCTCATAAACGGACATGAGACACGTCTTCTTAACGTTAGTTTGCACAGCAGAATACAACTTCATAACTCTTTAAAACAACTCAAACGCTACAATTTAACTTCCCAAAATGCTGAAACATGCGGCGCACATCTAGACAGGCCAACTTAGTTACGCTCAGTAACCCAGCACTGCAGCTGTTGAACAACACGGACTCTCACGGAGTCACTCCAGGTCGGTTCCGTCCACGTTAGAGGAGCAGAACTCGGGTCAGAACCATTAACCGACACGTTCTAACAGTATATGCTGCTTCGACCTTCTTTAAAATGTAAAAATACCACAACAGCAATCTTGTAGATGTTAAATTAGCTTCCAGGGCAGGCAGTTTGACTCGGCGATCAAACAACAAAGTTCTGTACCGGAGTGTGTGCTTGAACTGGGTCGAAGCCGAACCAGAACTCCCACAGACCACGGCTGACAAAAACTTCACCTGAATGCTTCCAACAGCGCTTGCAGTGTTGAAACGAATAACAATCCCTCAGCCTCAAATGATAAAAACACGCAGAATCTGCCTGCTTTGAACACTTCCAGCCAAAATTATTATCCTCAGAGTTTAAAACTTGGATCCTTTTATGCAAACATGACGTTACAAGTTCATGACTGAGACCACAGATTTATCAATAAACTTTTAGAAGCCGATACGAGGCCACCAGATGTAAGAATTAAAGTGGAGGTCAATATTAATACTGACCTCTTTATCCTTAATTAATCTATTCAGATTGAATAGTAAATTCACGGATTCTCTTCTTTTTCAGTTTATTCAATATTTCTGTGATCTTTATGATGGATAAATAAACAGAGCCATTAAGTGACAATGGACACGTTAACTTAGTTTGATATGTCAAAGAGACACTATCATTTATTTAAAATAAATCAACTAAATTAACACCATTACACTTGATTGACATGATTTCACTTTCTTTCAATTCAAATACGTCAGCACACTTAAATTTAACACAACAGACTTAAATATTGGATGTTAACATATTTAGTCTGTGGGCTCTTTTAGCTTAAAAATATAGTTTCCAGCTTAGGTTGAGAGGGAAAAGAAATAGGAGGAAAGAATTAAGAAGAACATTATCCTGAGCATGAGACCAGAGTGACACTTCCCATCAGACTTCTGCTAAAATCCAGGTACGTTTTGTAAACAGCTCCTTTACCTTTTGACGACAGCCCGGTAAGAGGGAAGACACCAGCCTTCAGATGCACAGAGTCCTTTAGTCTCAGCACGTCCAAAACTGGTTTTAGTTTACGTTTCAACGTCTCCTGGCTTCCGCGTTGGTCATCAGAGAATATGTCAGCTTCAGGCCTCTGACTTCAAGATAAACTTATTCCAGGAGGGAATAAACAAAGTTTTGAGCTCGGCTTGTTCGAAGTAGACTCATAACAGCCTGTTATCAGTCCTTAGCTGAAGACGCCGGTCGTTAGCTCTTGACCACACGTGTCCAGCTCTTGGGAAAGTTCACATCTCTTTTGAAGTTCCCAGCAACTCACTGAAGCGTTTCAGCACAGCTTAGACTAGTACTTAAGGAAGGACCAGTCGAGGAGTTCATTTGTCTTATCAAACCCAAGGTTAACAAGCAGCAGCAGAGGGAGATTTGTTTAGGAACAGACAGAGAAAGCTGGAGCCTTGTTCAATGAAAAACAACTGATTAAACTGTCTTCTTATTTCTAAACAGAACAGTCGGGTCTCTGTGACCCGATATTTCCCTTTAACACAGCAGTGGACACAGTTTAACTCTCACAGAATAACACAGCTTAAAAGCACCATCATGAGAATGACAAAAGTTATTCTTTTGATCACATTAGGATCAAATCAAAGATAGAAATAGTCTCTTTTGGTGACTATATTTATCAGATTATAGCTAAATGAATGATTTTGTAGTAAATGTCTTGCTTCACTGAGAGGTCAGTAAAGGTCATCACTGGACAGTTCAAAAGTACACAGGTGTCTTAAAAGTGGACAAGGTCATGTCCACTACACTGTGGTCACGATATATGACAGTTACAGTGTGGTCACGATATATGACAGTTACACTGTGGTCACGATGTATGACAGTTACAGTGTGGTCACAATATATGACAGTTACACTGTGGTCACAATATATGACAGTTACAGTGTGGTCACGATATATGACAGTTACACTGTGGTCACGATATATGACGGTTACAGTGTGGTCACGATATATGACAGTTAAACTGTGGTCACAATATATGACAGTTACAGTGTGGTCACGATATATGACAGTTACAGTGTGGTCACGATATATGACAGTTACACTGTGGTCACGATATTCGACAGTTGCAGTGTGGTCAAGATATATGACAGTTACACTGTGGTCACGATATATGACAGTTACAATGTGGTCACGATATATGACAGTTACAGTGTGGTCACGATATATGACAGTTACACTGTGGTCACGATATATGACAGTTACACTGTGGTCACGATATATGACAGTTACAGTGTGGTCACGATATATGACAGTTACAGTGTGGTCACGATATATGACAGTTACACTGTGGTCACGATATATGACAGTTACAGTGTGGTCACGATATATGACAGTTACACTGTGGTCACGATATATGACAGTTACAGTGTGGTCACGATATATGACAGTTACACTGTGGTCACGATATGTGACAGTTACAGTGTGGTCACGATATATGACAGTTACACTGTGGTCACGATATATGACAGTTACAGTGTGGTCACGATATATGACAGTTACAGTGTGGTCACGATATATGACAGTTACAGTGTGGTCACGATATATGACAGTTACACTGTGGTCACGATATATGACAGTTACAGTGTGGTCACGATATATGACAGTTACACTGTGGTCACGATATATGACAGTTACAGTGTGGTCACGATATATGACAGTTACACTGTGGTCACGATATATGACAGTTACAGTGTGGTCACGATATATGACAGTTACACTGTGGTCACGATATATGACAGTTACAGTGTGGTCACGATATATGACAGTTACACTGTGGTCACGATATATGACAGTTACACTGTGGTCACGATATATGACAGTTACAGTGTGGTCACGATATATGACAGTTACACTGTGGTCACGATATATGACAGTTACAATGTGGTCACGATATATGACAGTTACAGTGTGGTCACAATATATGACAGTTACTGTGGTCACGATATATGACAGTTACACTGTGGTCACGATATATGACAGTTACAGTGTGGTCACGATATATGACAGTTACACTGTGGTCATGATATATGACAGTTACAATGTGGTCACGATATATGACAGTTACAGTGTGGACACGATATATGACAGTTACACTGTCACGATATATGACAATTACACTGTGGTAACAATATATGACAGTTACACTGTGGTCACGATATATGACAGTTACACTGTGGTCACGAAATATGACAGTTACACTGTGGTCACAATATATGACAGTTAAAATGTGGTCAAGATATATGACAGTTACACTGTGGTCACGATATATGACGATATATGACAGTTACAGTGTGGACACGATATATGACAGTTACACTGTCACGATATATGACAATTACACTGTGGTAACAATATATGACAGTTACACTGTGGTCACGATATATGACAGTTACACTGTGGTCACGATATATGACAGTTACAGTGTGGTCACGATATATGACAGTTACACTGTGGTCACGATATATGACAGTTACAGTGTGGTCACGATATATGACAGTTACAGTGTGGTCACGATATATGACAGTTACAGTGTTGTCATGATATATGACAGTTTCACTGTGGTCACGATATATGACAGTTACACTGTGGTCATGATATGTGACAGTTACAGTGTGGTCACGATATATGACAGTTACATTGTGGTCACGATATATGACAGTTACACTGTGGTCACGATATATGACAGTTACAGTGTGGTCACGATATATGACAGTTACACTGTGGTCACGATATATGACAGTTACACTGTGGTCACGATATATGACAGTTACAGTGTGGTCACGATATATGACAGTTACACTGTGGTCACGATATATGACAGTTACAGTGTGGTCACGATATATGACAGTTACACTGTGGTCACGATATATGACAGTTACAGTGTGGTCACGATATATGACAGTTACACTGTGGTCACGATATATGACAGTTACAGTGTGGTCACGATATATGACAGTTACACTGTGGTCACGATATATGACAGTTACAGTGTGGTCACGATATATGACAGTTACACTGTGGTCACGATATATGACAGTTACAGTGTGGTCACGATATATGACAGTTACACTGTGGTCACGATATATGACAGTTACAGTGTGGTCACGATATATGACAGTTACAGTGTGGTCATGATATATGACAGTTACAATGTGGTCACGATATATGACAGTTACAGTGTGGACACGATATATGACAGTTACACTGTGGTCACGATATATGACAATTACACTGTGGTAACGATATATGACAGTTACACTGTGGTCACGATATATGACAGTTACACTGTGGTCACGATATATGACAGTTACACTGTGGTCACGATATATGACAGTTACAATGTGGTCACGATATATGACAGTTACACTGTGGTCACGATATATGACAGTTACAGTGTGGTCACGATATATGACAGTTACACTGTGGTCACGATATATGACAGTTACACTGTGGTCACGATATATGACAGTTACAGTGTGGTCACGATATATGACAGTTACACTGTGGTCACGATATATGACAGTTACACTGTGGTCACGATATATGACAGTTACACTGTGGTCACGATATATGACAGTTACACTGTGGTCACAATATATGACAGTTACAGTGTGGTCACGATATATGACAGTTTCACTGTGGTCACGATATATGACAGTTACAGTGTGGTCACAATATATGACAGTTACACTGTGGTAACAATATATGACAGTTACACTGTGGTCACGATATATGACAGTTACACTGTGGTCACGATATATGACAGTTACATTGTGGTCACGATATATGACAGTTACATTGTGGTCACGATATATGACAGTTACACTGTGGTCACGATATATGACAGTTACAGTGTGGTCACGATATATGAAAATTACACTGTGGTAACAATATATGACAGTTAAACTGTGGTCACGATATATGACAGTTACACTGTGGTAACGATATATGACAGTTACAATGTGGTCACCATATATGACAGTTACACAGTGGTCACGATATATGACAGTTACATTGTGGTCACGATATATGGCAGTTACACTGTGGTCACGATATATGACAGTTACAGTGTGGTCACGATATATGACAGTTATAAGACAGTTACACTGTGGTCACAATATATGACAGTTACAGTGTGGTCACGATATATGACAGTTACACTGTGGTCACGATATATGACAGTTACAGTGTGGTCACGATATATGACAGTTACACTGTGGTCACGATATATGACAGTTACAGTGTGGTCACGATATATGACAGTTACACTGTGGTCACGATATATGACAGTTACAGTGTGGTCACGATATATGACAGTTACACTGTGGTCACGATATATGACAGTTACAGTGTGGTCACGATATATGACAGTTACACTGTGGTCACGATATATGACAGTTACAGTGTGGTCACGATATATGACAGTTACACTGTGGTCACGATATATGACAGTTACAGTGTGGTCACGATATATGACAGTTACACTGTGGTCACGATATATGACAGTTACAGTGTGGTCACGATATATGACAGTTACACTGTGGTCACGATATATGACAGTTACAGTGTGGTCACGATATATGACAGTTACACTGTGGTCACGATATATGACAGTTACAGTGTGGTCACGATATATGACAGTTACACTGTGGTCACGATATATGACAGTTACAGTGTGGTCACGATATATGACAGTTACAGTGTGGTCACGATATATGACAGTTACAGTGTGGTCACGATATATGACAGTTACAGTGTGGTCACGATATATGACAGTTACAGTGTGGTCACGATATATGACAGTTACAGTGTGGTCACGATATATGACAGTTACAGTGTGGTCACGATATATGACAGTTACACTGTGGTCACGATATATGACAGTTACAGTGTGGTCAGGATATATGACAGTTACACTGTGGTCATGATATATGACAGTTACAGTGTGGTCACGATATATGACTGTTACAGTGTGGTCACGATATATGACAGTTACACTGTGGTCACGATATATGACAGTTACAGTGTGGTCACGATATATGACAGTTACACTGTGGTCACGATATATGACAGTTACAGTGTGGTCACGATATATGACAGTTACACTGTGGTCACGATATATGACAGTTACAGTGTGGTCACGATATATGACAGTTACAGTGTGGTCACGATATATGACAGTTACACTGTGGTCACGATATATGACAGTTACAGTGTGGTCACGATATATGACAGTTACACTGTGGTCACGATATATGACAGTTACAGTGTGGTCACGATATATGACAGTTACACTGTGGTCACGATATATGACAGTTACAGTGTGGTCACGATATATGACAGTTACACTGTGGTCACAATATATGACAGTTACAGTGTGGTCACGATATATGACAGTTACACTGTGGTCACGATATATGACAGTTACAGTGTGGTCACGATATATGACAGTTACACTGTGGTCACGATATATGACAGTTACAGTGTGGTCACGATATATGACAGTTACTGTGGTCAGATATATGACAGTTACAGTGTGGTCACGATATATGACAGTTACACTGTGGTCACGATATATGACAGTTACAGTGTGGTCACGATATATGACAGTTACACTGTGGTCATGATATATGACAGTTACAGTGTGGTCACGATATATGACAGTTACACTGTGGTCACGATATATGACAGTTACGGTGTGGTCACTATATATGGCAGTTACACTGTGGTCACCATATATGACAGTTACAGTGTGGTCACGATATATGAGTTACACTGTGGTCACAATATATGACAGTTACAGTGTGGTCACGATATATGACAGTTACACTGTGGTCACAATATATGACAGTTACAGTGTGGTCACGATATATGACAGTTACACTGTGGTCACGATATATGACAGTTACAGTGTGGTCACGATATATGACAGTTACACTGTGGTCACGATATATGACAGTTACAGTGTGGTCACGATATATGACAGTTACACTGTGGTCACGATATATGACAGTTACAGTGTGGTCACGATATATGACAGTTACACTGTGGTCACAATATATGACAGTTACAGTGTGGTCACGATATATGACAGTTACACTGTGGTCACGATATATGACAGTTACAGTGTGGTCACGATATATGACAGTTACACTGTGGTCACGATATATGACAGTTACAGTGTGGTCACGATATATGACAGTTACACTGTGGTCACGATATATGACAGTTACAGTGTGGTCACGATATATGACAGTTACACTGTGGTCACAATATATGACAGTTACAGTGTGGTCACGATATATGACAGTTACACTGTGGTCACGATATATGACAGTTACAGTGTGGTCACGATATATGACAGTTACACTGTGGTCACGATATATGACAGTTACAGTGTGGTCACGATATATGACAGTTACACTGTGGTCACGATATATGACAGTTACAGTGTGGTCACGATATATGACAGTTACACTGTGGTCACGATATATGACAGTTACAGTGTGGTCACGATATATGACAGTTACACTGTGGTCACGATATATGACAGTTACAGTGTGGTCACGATATATGACAGTTACACTGTGGTCACGATATATGACAGTTACAGTGTGGTCACAATATATGACAGTTACACTGTGGTCACGATATATGAC
>JBBPBX010113713.1:0-10428 GCA_038048925.1 Garcialebias charrua | reverse complement strand
GATAAGGAAATAGGAGGAGGTTGGAGAGGTTAAGAGAGGAAGTTATTTATCTTGAGTTTAACCAGAAATGACACTCCTCCGTACGAGAACCAGCTCGACTTCATAGCACGATCCAAGAAACATCCGTAACTCTGTACCTGTTGACATTCAGTCTCGGTTGGTAGTTGCAGGAGCAGTCTGAGCCTCACAGGTTCTGGGACCTATGAAGTCCGGTGTACCTCGGTGTGTTCATGGATTCACGTGTCGTGACGCCTGCCTTCTTCATCAAAGATAGTGGCAGCTTCTGGGTTAGTTTCAAAATAAAGCTTTCCTCAAGAAAGTCATAGAGAGATTTTGCTCTGTGAACTTCATGGAGTCATCCATGAAGTTCTAGCTGATAAGTTAGTCTTTGGCTTTTTTACCAAACTTAATCAGCTGCCAAGGCTTAGAGCTTTCAGGTCTCTCTCCATTCAAACTCTGAAGCGTTCCGGGAAGCAAAACGCTTTTACTAAAAATGTTGAGATTAGAACACGGTTTCCTCATTGGTCCGTGGACCAAGCGAGGAGAGTTAGAGACACGTCAAAGACTTCACTTTAACGTTATCAGGGATTCAAGGTGAAATTCAAAGCAGAGAGAAATTGTTTAGGAAAAGTGTCTGAGTGAGGAGACTTTCAGACGCTAGTGAGAGTTTTAGCTGAAACTCAACAAAAACAACTTCTGAGCAAGTCAGTTTGACATATTATCTGAACTTTGACACCATTTCATTTGCAGAAGTGAGACAGTAATGCTTCACATTTAAAGGTCCACCGACATGATTTTTTTACTATTCATAAAATTGCTCAACATTATATTTTATATATATATATATATATATATATATATATTATCATTTAAATATGTTCCTTTATGCAAACAAAATGATAAATCACTTTAATTTTGCTTTAAAAGTGATTTTGAACTTCAAGCCGTGTTTAATCATGGGAAATCTGATTACACCCGAACGCACCATCTGTGATGTCACACCGGGCAGAGCTCTGGGCTTGTCACAGTGCGCAGGTATGAGCAGCTCGACATGAAGTAAGTCTGATACAGCATCAGACCTAAATTAGATCCTGTTGTTTCTTGTTCCATCACCCAAACTATTTTCTGCTTCCCAAAATGAAGACAAATAGCTCAAATCTTCACATAGATTGCTAAATTCATCTGGTTTTAAATTGTCCGCTATTAAAGAGACCAGGGGCCTCATGTATCAACCATGCGCACGCACAAAAACATTGCGCACGTCACTTTCCACGCAAAGTGGCGTATGTATCAAATCTGATATGAACGGGAATATCTGCGCATCCACGTACAAATCCACGGCTGCTCCCCTGCTTGCGTACGCACGTTTCTGTGGTTATTGTTCCTTTGGCGACACTTACAGGTTATTCAGAGAAACTGTGTCCATGATATGAAAATAATCATAAATCCCACCAAACACACATGATTAACAATTATTACATCCACATGGACGCAATTAGATGAGTGGATATAAAAGCATGCGCCAAATAGTGGCAACGATATTGACAACAATGAGATGTGATTTCTTTAAATAAGAAGTTAACCAAGCTGTACCAACACGCCTACGTTTAGGTCAGTGTGTAGCGCGGTTGCCTTTAGTTCCAAAGGTCATGAGTTCGAATCTCGCATGGTACAACGTTTCTCTTTTTTTTTTTCGTTCCAGATTTAAATACACATGAAAACTATTTACAAAACAAGAAATCGTCTGCTTCCTTTCATTTCATGTATTGTTCTATTTCTTGTTGTTTTATTAAATAGTTGTCCTGTGTTCTTTAAATCTGGAATGAAAAAAAAAAACGTTGTACCAAGGGGGAGTCGATCTCACGACCTTTGGGACGAAGGGCGGGCGCGCTCACCACTAACCTATACAGGCATGTTAGAGCAGATGGGTCAACTTCTTGTTTAAAAGTGGATGGTATGTTTTGCGCTAGGCGTGCCGAATAAAACCTTTTTCCGTGCTTCTCTGCCTCACTCAGAAGTGATTCCTGTTCACAGTCCGTGAAGTTCCTCTTTTTTCCACGTTCCGACATGATTTGCAATGGAGCAGAGACGACATTCCTGTCGTGCATGGCATATTTGAATGACTTTGCATATTCATACGGAGGCGTGTCAAAGGCGGAGTCGGCCACTCTCTCATGTGCGCTGAATTCCACGTTGATTGTGTTGTACATAAGGAATGTGCGTGGATACCGGTGTACGCACAGTTTGATAAATCTGGATTTTTTTGTGCGTGGACACTTTTCTGGATTTGTCCGTACGTGACTTTTCAGTAAGAAATCTACGCAAGTCTTTGTACATGAGGCCCCAGGGGCCTCATGTACAAAGACTTGCGTGGATTTCTTACTGAAAAGTGACGTACGGTCAAATCCAGAAAAGTGTCTACGCACAAAAAAATCCAGATTTATCAAACTGTGCGTACACCGGTATCCACGCACATTCCTTTTGTACATCACAATCAACGTGGAATTGAGCGCACATGAGAGAGTGGCCGACTCCGCCTTTGACACGCCTCCGTATAAATATGCAAAGTCATTTAAATATGCCATGCACGACAGGAATGTCGTCTCTGCTCCATTGCAAATCATGTCGGAACGTGGAAAAAAGAGGAACTTCACGGACTGTGAACAGGAATCACTTCTGAGTGAGGCAGAGAAGCACGGAAAAAGGCTTTATTTGGCACGCTCAGCGCAAAACAAACCATCCACTTTTAAATAAGAAGTTGACCAAGCTGCTCTTACATGCCTGTATAGGTTAGTGGTGAGCGCGCACGCCCTTCGTCCCAAAGGTCGTGAGATCGACTCCCGCATGGTACAACGTCTTTTTTATTTTGTTCATTCCAGATTTAAAGAACACAGGAAAACTATTTAATGAAACAACAAGAAATAGAACAATACATGAAATGAAAGGAAGCAGACGATTTCTTGTTTTGTAAATAGTTTTCATGTGTATTTAAATCTGGAAGGAAAAAAAAAAAGAAAAACGTTGTACCATGCGAGATTCGAACTCATGACCTTTGGAACTAAAGGCAAGCACGCTACACACTGACCTAAACGTAGGCATATTGGTACAGCTTGGTTAACTTCTTATTTAAAGAAATCACATCTCATTGTTGTCAATATCGTTGCCACTATTTGGCGCATGCTTTTATATCCACTCATCTAATTGCGTCCATGTGGATGTAATAATCGTTAATCATGTGTGTTTGGTGGGATTAATGATTGTTTTCACATCATGGACACAGTTTCTCAGAATCACCTGTAAGTGTCGCCAAAGGAACAAAGACCACAGAAACGTGCGTACGCCAACAGGGGAGCTTGCGTGGAGGTGCGCAGATATTCACGTTCAGTTCAGTTTTGATACATACGGGGTTTTGCGTGGAAAGTGACGTGCGCACGGTTTTTGTGCGTGCGCACGGTTGATACATGAGGCCCCAGAGCCCTCTGTCCAGTGTTACATCACAGATGGTGTGTTCGAGTGTAATTGGATTTCCCATGATTAAACACGGCTTGAAGTTCAAAATCACTTTTAAAGCAAAATTAAAGTGATTTAGCATTTTGTTTGCAAAAATGAACATATTTAAATGATAAGATATATATTTTGAGCAATTTTATGAAAATTAAAAAATCATGTCAGTGGGTCTTTAAAGAATAACACAGCATATACATATGTGATCATAAGACATATTGTAAATTACAACATTGTTCATGAATAAACACAGGTGATGCTCTGATTATATTTGTATTAGAACAAAAGCAAAGATAGAAATAGTCTCTTTTTGAGTGAATCTGTCCTTTGATTTAAACTAATAAAATAAATTGTGTTAAATGTCAGATTACGGAAAGGTCAGTAAAGGTCATCTCCGGAACAGTTCAAAAATACACAGGTGTATCAGAGCGGACACGGTCATGCCCACTACATCTCCCCCTTTTGGAAGTCATCGCCAGTCCTTGGGGATGGGGTCCAACATGAAAGGAAACCTTGAACTGTCTCTGATCTTGAAGTAATCCAGCAAGTGGAAAAGAAAAATCAAAATTATAATCCCATAAAGTTTTTGGAACTTCCATACTGTTCGGAGGTAATCCCATTGCGGTAAGCTTTTAATCCCTTGGAAAACTGAGTCTGTTAACTCTTGGAAAACAAAGTCTGTGATCCCTTGGAAAACAAAGTCTTATAATCCACAGCGGTAATTCCACAGCAGTAATTCCACAACGATTAGTTTTGTTGATTGATCAGCAACAATTGTTTTCATAATCAGCATGTAGAGGGGATCCCTCGATTGACGCAGAGGAGGCGACCCTTGGATGAAGGTTGAAGACCAAGCGTTGGAGCTGCAGGTCCCCACATCGAAGGTTGTTGGCTGGTTGGTTTCCAGTCAGTGCCACTCTGGTTCTATGTGTCATGCAATTATGTGGTTTTTTAGGTGGGCTTATGATTGGGATTTTACATTAGGCCCTACCTATATGCACCTGGTGTGTAAGCTATCATGGTTTAGATCAGCTACAATTACCAATTAAGGGGTGGATCAATTCTGTAAACTTAGATATAGGGATCTATACCTATAAAATTTTGGAGGGCTTCTGTAACGAAGGCCTCTTCTTCCAAACTATTCCTCCATTCATTACTTAGTTTAGGTTAAACTAAAATAGAAAAATGAAATATAGTTTGATCTAAATGTCTGTTGTCTTTTAGACGAACGACGTAGGATTTGGTATTCCTAATAAATTTTGAAGTCTATGGCGAGACTCATCAAAATGAATAGATAATCTAGAATAGAAACGATCGAATCGGTTCAATTTAGAAATTGTGAGACCAGTGTAGTTTATGGTACCTTGAGTAGCTTTAAACTACATTGACTCTTCAACGATTGAGATTTAACAAAACGAACTGCATGTTGGCATAGTTAAATCCATATCATTCATTAACCAATGTTAATACAAAACCTTTTTTGGCTGGGAGTGTTCAGAACCAAAACAATATCTCAAATAATGACAACAGTAATGACTAAACAACAAGGAAACAACGTTTCACTGCTTCGACACACTCTTGTCGTCAGATTCCAAAGTGCAACACACAAGAAAAACAGGTCTCAACTTTATGACCGAGGTCAAATTAAATCTCGTGGATTTAAACGGTTGTTAAGATTAGTTTTTGTTGTGGGTGTTAGACTTAGCGCTTCTAAGTTCAAGTTGGACAATGCGACTTATAGGGTGGAAAATACGGTAGTTTAAACCTGATTAGTTTATTTACTAACTTGTGTTTGGGCGACCTTATTATCCCATGAAGTCGGTGAGTTTGTGAGATCTTTGTCTTTTGTGGAGTCCTTGAACGCCTTGTAAGGTTTGATCTGATTTCGATGTACCCATTTAGCAATTGGCTCTTTGCGGCCTTTGCTGATTTTGATTTCGTAGACGACTGAGGACACTTTGTCTGTTATCAGATGAGGTCCAGTCCACCTGGGCATTAGTTTGCGGGCGAGAGTTCCGGTCTCGGACCCTCCTTTCCCGGTTGCTGGGGCGAACGTATAGTACCAGACTCTGTCTCCCACTTGGAGTTCATTGTGAGAGGCCTTCTGGTCATAGTACGCCTTGCGTCCTTCAGCGGATCTTTCCAGGTTTTTCTGGGCGAAAGCAAAAGTGTTTCTGAGGTGTACATTCAAATCTTTCATGTATTGTTGTGTGGTGTAGGCTGTCGCCATGGCGGCGTCGCCTGGTTGGTACAACAGGTGTAGAGGGAGAGTCATTTGTCGACCGGTCATCATCTCGAAGGGAGAGATGCCAGTTGATGTGTGTGGAGTGGCTCTTATGGCCATGAGGACCAGAGGGAGTTTCACGTCCCAGTCCTTGTGGTTTGCAGCCACGTATTTCTTCAAAATACTCACCACAGTTCTGTTTGCTCTCTCTACTTGGCCTGAAGCCTGTGGGTGGTAGCCGACATGAAAGTTGGCCTTGACGCCTAGCGTCTTCCACAGTTCTTTCATCACTTCACCTGTGAAGTGTGTACCTTGGTCTGAGTTCACCCTAAGGGGAAGTCCAAACCTTGAGAATATATGATTCATTAACAACATAGCAGTGGTTTGTGCTGTGTCGTTAGGAGCTGGTAGGCATTCTACCCATTTGGTAAATGCACAGGTTACCGTGAGAAAATATTTATTTCCTCTAGAGCTCTTAGTGAGTGGTCCAACCCAGTCGATCTGGAGGTCAGACCATGGGAATGCAATGCCTCTGCTTTGCAGTGGTGCTCTGTGAAGTGGTCTGGTTGGCTGAAACTGGCCACAGACCACGCACCCTTCAATGTAGTCCTTGACATCCTTTTTCATTCCAGGCCAATAGGCAATTTGTTTTAATGCCGTCAGCGTGGCTTTATCTCCTTTGTGTCCTGCGGACGGGAGATCATGGGCATGAACTAACATCACCCCCCTTTGGTCATGGGGAACCACAAACACAGGTGAGGACGTTGGTCCATGAGCGAAAGTTAGGATGCCTTTGATTAGTTTTAGCTGTTTGCGCAGCTGGTAAAGGACTTTAAGGTCTGGATCGGAATCCAGTTCGTCTTTAGACGGAGTGTTTTTGTCTGGATCAGTCAGGTACAGTATCATGGAGTTGATAGCAGGATCCGACTTCTGTAGTTGGATGATGTCTGGGTCAGTCAGTGCGGGTCGTACAGAGACTGCGTTGTCAGCAGGTCTGGCTGCGGCCTGTGCACGTGTGACTGCCATAACCCTGACTGTAGGTTGTATTGACAGAGTCTTGATTAACCAGGAGGGGTCGAAGGACCATAGAGGACCTTCGTCGGCTCCTTCTTTGGCTAAGGAATCTGCAATGTCATTGTAGTGCTTGTCATCGCCTGGGACTCTAGAATGTCCTGGAACTTTCTTCCAGTAGATCTGTAAGTCGTGTGATGTCACCAAGTGATCACACGCTATGAAAAGCTCTTTGTGTTTGACCACTTTTCTGTCGCTTGTTAGGAAACCGTTCTGTTTCCACACAGCGAGGTGACAAGCGAAACTTAAACGAGCATAGTTAGAGTCAGTGCAGATGACTAGCGTCTTGATGGAGCGTTCTACTACCATCTGGAGAGCTATTAGGATTCCTGCAATCTCAGCGTACTGAGAAGTCTGAGAGCCTAATTTGTAGCTGAAAGTAATCTGTTCTTGGTCTTGGAGGAGGACCCCTCCAACACCTGCCCTACAGATTTTGTCGCGGAGGAATGAAGATCCATCCACGTACAATGTTGTCATATCTTTGCAGATATTGTCATCAAAGAAGTGGTGATTCGGGTCTTCAGTTACTGGGGGTTTTACCTCAACCGGCGGCTGGGTGGCTGGTACATCTTGTGTACACTTTTGGCAGATTGCCAAGTCCGTCCCCAGATGTGACTTCTTGTTTTGACCATAACGTATGTCTAGGTTAAAACTTTGAAGCGCCATGAGCCATGTTGCAACACGTGAGTTTGTTACCACACCATCTCTGATGCGTTCGCTATTTAGAAAAGTCACTGGCTGGTGTTGTGTTTCCACAATGATTTTCTGTCCACCAATGTAGCTGGAGAAATGTTTTACTGCCCACACTGTGGTCAGTAGAGCTTTCTCACAGTCTGAGAATCTCAACTCGGGGCCTGCCATCGTCTTGCTGGCGTAGGCTACTACACGTTTGTCTCTGTCGTGTATTTGGTACAGACCTGCACTTATGCAATGAGCTAAGAAGCCCACTTCCAAGTAAAACTCTTTGTTGTAGTCTGGGTAGACTAAACATGGGGCTGACTTGATCCTGTTTATAAGAGCGTCCATTGCCTGCTGTTGCTTGTCAGTCCAGACAAATGGAACGTCTTTCCTTAGGAGTTCAGTCAGTGGTTTCGCAAGGTCCGCATAGTTTTCTATGAACTGGTTCGAGTAGTTACACACGCCCAGAAAACTTTGTAATTCTTTGAGATTGGTGGGGACTTTGAGATTGTCGAGGCCTTGGGTGCGAGTCAGCTGTGGTTGTACTCCGTCTGGACCTACAAGTAGGCCAACGTAGTCCACTTTGGTTCTGCACCATTGGCATTTTGACAGTGATATCTTAGCACCAGCAGTTGTTAGTTGATTCAGAACGTGGTCGATCTCAGCCAAATGTGAGTCCAGTGTTGGCTGCCTCAAAAGGACATTGTCCACGTAAATCAGTGTCCCACGCTCGTGGGCGTCTGGACATGCTCTGTTTAAGAAGATGTTGAACTCAGCAGGTGAGTTAGCGTAGCCAAAGGGACACCTGTTAAAGGTGTATTGACGGCCACCAAAAGTGAAAGCTAGTTTATATTGGTCCTCGTCGCGCACAGGGATGGTCCAAAAACCAGAGGCGACGTCGAGGGTCGAAAAGTACTTACCATTGGTGACCTTGGGCAATTCCTGTTGGAGCTGCGTCATAGGCCATCTGGATAAGGGAACTTGTTTGTTTAGCTTTCTGTAGTCTATAGTGAGTCTCCACTTACCATTTGGTTTTAACACCGGCCATAAAGGCGCAGAGTAAGTGCTGTTACAGTATCGGATGATACCTTTTTCTAACAGGTCATCAATGATTTCCCTGATAGGTTGATGTGCTGCCAGAGGAATCTTGTATTGTCTGACAAATGCAGGTGGAGCATTAGGCGGGGTTGGGATGCTCACTGTGTGGAGCGTGGTCAACCCACAATCCATCGAGTCAGTTGAGAATGATTTCTCATATTTTAGAAGAACTTTGCGAAGTTTGTCCCTTTCTTCATCAGTTTTCAGGGCGTCGGCTTGGGCGACCACCTGGTCAATCTGTGAAGCAATTGAGAGGGGTTCTTGTTCTTTGGGGAGCTCCAGTGAGTCCCCTTCAGTGTCGTAAAACCTGTCAACAGGTAGTGCACTGTAAGTTTGAGGGCCTAGACTGTCTCCTTTGTTGAAACCGAACCTGCGGACAGTGTCCTGGTCGGACTCAGTGGGGGAGAAAAGAGCTATGGCCTGTGTTGGTTTCGTGAACAAGACTTGCCCCGTGTGTTGACTTGGGATCAAGTTTTCTGGGAGTCCTCCCAGAAATGGAATGCTTAGCTCAAAATCATGAAAATCAGTAGAGATCAACCATCCTAGCTGTGTGTGTTTTGGGATCAGTACCTCTTCTGTGCTTGTGTTGCACACAGCAACAGTCGTGGTTCTGCAGTCGAGGGTCACTTGGCATGTGGCCTCCATGGACAGTCCTAAGTTGAAAAACATAGGAGATGGTTGAAAGTATGCCTGTTTTTTGCTAATAGCTTGTCCTTTCATGATGTGAATCATCACCGGCTTGTTTATAACCTGAGGTGGTACCACAGTGTTATGGCTGTTAGCAACCTGGCAGACCTCTGGTGTGGTCTGTCCAGCCTTAAGGTTCTCTGTGGTTAGCACAGGAGAGTTCTTTGTGGCTGTGTCTAGTGACCACAGTACATTGTTGTTGATGTCCACTCTGACACCTAATCTTACCAAAATGTTGGAGCCTATGTAGGTTGTATGTGGTAAGTTCGGGACCACGAGGAACGGGTGGTCCAGTTCTCGTTGGTTCCAGATTAGTTTCAGGTCAATGATCCCTTTTGCGGTCATTACCTGTTTATCGTTGGGGTCTAACGAAAAGCGGAAAGCTTTTTTGTTCATTCCTAGACCCGACTGTTTTTGAACCAAGGTTCCATAGAAAGCTTGGCTGATCGTTGATTTCTCCATCCAAGGGGACAGAACAGCATCATTGGTGTGGGATCCTTGGATCTCAACACCTTTGACTACCTGTGGTAGGTAGTGTTCAGTGAGTGCTGACTGTTTCAGCTTGCAGAGGGGGCTCTCTTGTTGGGCCTCTTCTGCCTCACCTGTTGTTGAAGGTTCACTTACTGGGATTGTGCTCTCGTTTGAGGATTCCCTTGTGCCTTCCGTTGTACCTGCTGTTAGACAGTCAGTGTCACCTTGTGTAGGCATATCTATCAGAAGTGGTTGGCTCACTCTGGTCCACATTGTCTGATTGCCATAATCTATAATCGCGTCGAAGCGTTTTATAAAGTCTTGGCCAACCAAAAATGGGAATGAGTCAACTGTGGACACGTGTACCAGGTGGTATAGCGTTGTTTCACCAATCTGCATGTGAACCATGGCTATAGCTGTTTTTTTTTCTGGAACTTCTGTGGGTTTTTCCTCACCCTGGACTGTTCAGTCTGAGTTGCAGGAGCTGGCGCATTGCTCGGGGTCCCCTCTGGGACCACCCTCTTTCATATGAGTCTCCTTGGGACCAAATTTTTCTTCTTCTTTGGAATGTCCCCCCTTTTTGATATTGGGGTTCATCCTCTTGATACGGCCTGCACCACTTTGGGTCTCTGGACCCCTTTTGGTCTTTGTTCCAGCGGACACCTACATTTTGCGGTTTGTTAGGTTGGAAATTT
>JBBPBX010113711.1:0-10428 GCA_038048925.1 Garcialebias charrua | reverse complement strand
AGTGGATCAACCAGTTGGCTGATGACAGCCGAAACCAGTTGCTCACATGATCAAGGAGGACCATCAGCCTAACGATGGATCGTTAGCACCCTGATGGTTGTTTGCTATTCACAGAGGGCTTAGTGATACTAGCAATCATAGAGGGGGACAGTTGAACCCGGAGGCCTCCACCCCCGTTTAACAATGGACGTTTCTTTTCACTTCAGCTCTCAGCTCCTCCTCTGTGGCTCTGACTGTGTCCGAAAGAGCTGCCATCTCTCTGCTCAGAGCCTCCATATTCTCAATCAGTCCACTCTTCTGCTCCTCTTCCTCCCTCAGAGCAGCCAGCCTGGCCTCCTCTTCCTCTGTTAGAAACTGGTGAAGCTTCTTAAACTGCTTCTTAATCTGCCTCTTTGTGAGTCGAGCCTGGACCTTCACATGTTCTGCTGTCTGATCAAACTCAGACTGAACTTTCTTCTTGACCTCCTGCTTCTCCTTCAGTGGTTTCATAGATCTCAGCAGATCCTCTTTGAGTTCCGTTGCAGCTTCATCGATGGGTCTGAACCTGTGGTCGGTGTGTTTCTTCGAGTCTCTGCAGACGATATAAATTAAGGAGGACCACTTTTTTTTATTTAGAGATAAATAATAACACTATTAATAAAATCAATAATGAACAAATAATACTTCAGCTCTCAGCTCCTCCTCTGTGGCTCTGACTGTGTCCGAAAGAGCTGCCATCTCTCTGCTCATAGCCTCCATATTCTCAATCAGTCCACTCTTCTGCTCCTCTTCCTCCCTCAGAGCAGCCAGCCTGGCCTCCTCTTCCTCTGTTAGAAACTGGTGAAGCTTCTTAAACTGCTTCTTAATCTGCGTCTTTGTGAGTCGAGCCTGGACCTTCACATGTTCTGCTGTCTGATCAAACTCAGACTGAACTTTCTTCTTGACCTCCTGCTTCTCCTTCAGTGGTTTCATGGATCTCAGCAGATCCTCTCTGAGTTCCGCTGCAGCTTCATCGATGGGTCTGAACCTGTGGTCGGTGTGTTTCTTCGAGTCTCTGCAGACGATATAAATTAAGGAGGACCACTTTTTTTATTTAGAGATAAATAATAACACTATTAATAAAATCAATAATGAACAAATAACACTTCAGCTCTCAGCTCCTCCTCTGTGGCTCTGACTGTGTCCGAAAGAGCTGCCATCTCTCTGCTTAGAGCCTCCATATTCTCAATCAGTCCACTCTTCTGCTCCTCTTCCTCCCTCAGAGTAGCCAGCCTGGCCTCCTCTTCCTCTGTTAGAAACTGGTGAAGCTTCTTAAACTGCTTCTTAATCTGCCTCTTTGTGAGTCGAGCCTGGACCTTCACATGTTCTGCTGTCTGATCAAACTCAGACTGAACTTTCTTCTTGACCTCCTGCTTCTCCTTCAGTGGTTTCATAGATCTCAGCAGATCCTCTTTGAGTTCCGTTGCAGCTTCATCGATGGGTCTGAACCTGTGGTCGGTGTGTTTCTTCGAGTCTCTGCAGACGATATAAATTAAGGAGGACCACTTTTTTTTATTTAGAGATAAATAATAACACTATTAATAAAATCAATAATGAACAAATAATACTTCAGCTCTCAGCTCCTCCTCTGTGGCTCTGACTGTGTCCGAAAGAGCTGCCATCTCTCTGCTCATAGCCTCCATATTCTCAATCAGTCCACTCTTCTGCTCCTCTTCCTCCCTCAGAGCAGCCAGCCTGGCCTCCTCTTCCTCTGTTAGAAACTGGTGAAGCTTCTTAAACTGCTTCTTAATCTGCGTCTTTGTGAGTCGAGCCTGGACCTTCACATGTTCTGCTGTCTGATCAAACTCAGACTGAACTTTCTTCTTGACCTCCTGCTTCTCCTTCAGTGGTTTCATGGATCTCAGCAGATCCTCTCTGAGTTCCGCTGCAGCTTCATCGATGGGTCTGAACCTGTGGTCGGTGTGTTTCTTCGAGTCTCTGCAGACGATATAAATTAAGGAGGACCACTTTTTTTTATTTAGAGATAAATAATAACACTATTAATAAAATCAATAATGAACAAATAACACTTCAGCTCTCAGCTCCTCCTCTGTGGCTCTGACTGTGTCCGAAAGAGCTGCCATCTCTCTGCTTAGAGCCTCCATATTCTCAATCAGTCCACTCTTCTGCTCCTCTTCCTCCCTCAGAGTAGCCAGCCTGGCCTCCTCTTCCTCTGTTAGAAACTGGTGAAGCTTCTTAAACTGCTTCTTAATCTGCCTCTTTGTGAGTCGAGCCTGGACCTTCACATGTTCTGCTGTCTGATCAAACTCAGACTGAACTTTCTTCTTGACCTCCTGCTTCTCCTTCAGTGGTTTCATAGATCTCAGCAGATCCTCTTTGAGTTCCGCTGCAGCTTCATCGATGGGTCTGAACCTGTGGTCGGTGTGTTTCTTCGAGTCTCTGCAGACGATATAAATAAAGGAGGACCACTTTTTTTATTTAGAGATAAATAATAACACTATTAATAAAATCAATAATGAAGTTATTTCATGAGTGACTGGAATGAAATCCCTACCTTGTCCTGAGAGTAAATTATAGCTTCGATAATGATACTACAGTATCCACTTTGCACTGCGTGCCTGCATAGTTGGTAACAGGAATGCGTTTGCTGGCAGTGGCACTAGCCCATGCAGGAATTGTCCGTTTCACCTTCTTGCTTTTGGATTTCCCATACTTGTAGCCATCCTTCATCCTTAGAAGGAGAACAAAGCAGTGTGTTGAGCACTGGCCAGCCTCGCAGTCCGGGCATTTCACATCTTTCTCATCTTTTTTTTTCTCCCTCCACTCCCTCTTCAGTAGTGTCTTCATTCTTGTCCGTATTCGCGTCACCTGAATTCTCCCCCTCCTCATCTTCGCCTCTTGCAGCTGAAGATGCTGCCTGATCTTAATCAGCAGAGGGCGACTCCTCATCTGAGGCTTCTGGATCGTTCTCTGCAGCCGCGGAGGGTGCCTTCTCCTGAGTTGGAGTCGCTGTTGCATGGCGAATCGGCATAATGGGAGCGTTACCTTCAACTTATCCAGGAAAATGTATGTTTTGAAGAAAAAAATCTCTGCACGATCCTTTATTTCGATTCCGCTGTTAACGAGCACCGTCCCGCTTGGATCGTTGGTCCAAACCAACTTGTTTTACGTCTTCTAACGTAGGATCATCCTGATTAGTTCAAGGCTGTCAGAAAGGGAGCCTTCCAAGAAAAAAGTGACTTCCTGTTCTGAGGGAGCGGGGTTTCAGTGACAGCACAACATGACCACAGAGAATTGTTGGGCATCTGACATGGATCACTCATGCCAAGTTTGGTGCAATTCTGTTTTTCATTGTGAAAGTTATAGCGTTTTAAAATGTATGGCGAGAAGCCAAACGTTGAGGCAAGGCCACGTCCCTTCAGCATATATGAAAATACAAGTTTTTGATGAATTTTCACTCACCCACATCTTAAGTGCATATTAACCAAGGTTGAAGTCAGTCGCTCAAAATCCCTAGGAGGAGTGCATTAAAATTCACCATCAATGAAAAGTGAAAAACAGCCAAAAATTACCCTTTGACCCAAAATGGCTGACTTATGGCCGAACAGGTGTCCCTGTGATGGACTGGAGACTTGTAAATGTGTCCTTGTGATGGACTGGAGACTTGTAAATGTGTCCCTGTGATGGACTGATGTGATTTTTATATAACTAGGTCATGGAATCTCTGCAAAAAAATCCTTTGCAAAAGATGACATTCTTTTGGAATATCGAGGTGAACTGATCACCAAGGAGGATGTGAGAGGAAGCATCATGTTTACGATGAATCACAGAAAGTGTTTTTGTTTGAATTCTACTTCGATGGAAAAATATTGTGAGTATGTATGAGTATGTAAGAATAACCTATCATTGTGTCTGACATGACTTATAAAAGGCTATTAATTGTAAGGTAATTTATAGTGCTGGCAAGAGTTTTTTTTTTTTTAATATGCATTATGCATTTGTAGTGTTGATTCAGCAAACGAGGACAGGTCGCTTGGAAGGCTTGTAAATTATGACCATATAAACCCAAATGCAAAGATGAGGTACATAATTGTAAACAAAAAGCCCTATCTATGTTTGTTTGCAACTAAACCCATCAATGAAGGAGATGAGATCACCTATAATTATGGCGACTCAGAATGGCCATGGAGATGCAAGGTGATTTAAATTTTACTTTTTGAATGTAATCATGCTTAAAAATATTTTTTTAATCATACAGGTTTACAACATGTGTTTCACCACAATATATTTTCAATTATTTCCTACTATGTGATCAAAATCTCAACAGAGATTACATGGAATGTCTTCTGATGTGCAAGATTTTGAGGCACCACCTCCAACAGAGGTTTCAGTTGCTAACAAAACATTCTGTAAGAGCAAAATAAAGGTATGTGCAAGTGCATCGAGGAAGGATAGTTGACACTGAAAAAGTACTCCTTTAAAGAATGTCATTTTTCTATTTTTACTATTTACAGAATAGCCATAAATATGATAAACCAAACAATCGTGTAATGGTTCTTAATTTTTGTGATGTGATGGACTGGAGACCTGTCCAGGTATCCCTGTGATGGACTGGAGACTTGTCCATGTGTCCCTGTGATGGACTGGAGACTTTTCCCTGTGTACCTGTGATGGACTTGAGACCTGTCCAGGTGTCCTTGTGATGGACTGGAGACTTGTCCACATGTCCCTGTGATGGACTGGAGACTTGTCCATGTGTCCTTGTGATGGATTGGAGACTTGTCCCTGTGTACCTGTGATGGACTGGAGACCTGTCCAGGTATCCTTGTGATGGACTGGAGACTTGTCCACATGTCCCTGTGATGGACTGGAGACCTGTCCAGGATGTCCCTGTGATGGACTGGAGACTTGTCCACGTGTCCTTGTGATGGACTGGAGACTTGTCCCTGTATACCTGTGATGGACTGGAGACCTGTCCAGGTATCCCTGTGATGGACTGGAGACTTGTCCATGTGTCCTTGTGATGGACTGGAGACTTTTCCCTGTGTACCTGTGATGGACTTGAGACCTGTCCAGTTGTCCTTGTGATGGACTGGAGACTTGTCCACATGTCCCTGTGATGGACTAGAGACCTGTCCATGTGTCCCTGTGATGGACTGGAGACTTGTCCACGTGTCCCTGTGATGGACTGGTGACTTGTAAATGTGTCCCTGTGATGGACTGGAGACTTGTCCACGTGTCCCTGTGATGGACTGGAGACCTGTCCAGGATGTCCCTGTGATGGACTGGAGACTTGTAAATGTGTCCCTGTGATGGACTGGAGACTTGTAAATGTGTCCCTGTGATGGACTGAAGAGTTGTAAATGTGTCCCTGTGATGGACTGGAGACCTGTCCAGGTGTCCCTGTGATTGACTGGAGACTTGTCCACATGTCCCTGTGATGGACTGGAGACTTGTCCATGTGTCCTTGTGATGGACTGGAGACTTGTCCCTGTGTACCTGTGATGGACTGGAGACCTGTCCAGGTATCCCTGTGATGGACTGGAGACTTGTCCATCTGTCCTTGTGATGGACTGGAGACTTGTCCCTGTGTACCTGTGATGGACTGGAGACCTGTCCAGGTATCCCTTTGATGGACTGGAGACTTGTCCATGTGTCCTTGTGATGGACTGGAGACTTGTCCACATGTCCCTGTGATGGACTGGAGACTTGTCCATGTGTCCTTGTGATGGATTGGAGACTTGTCCCTGTGTACCTGTGATGGACTGGAGACCTGTCCAGGTATCCTTGTGATGGACTGGAGACTTGTCCACATGTCCCTGTGATGGACTGGAGACCTGTCCAGGATGTCCCTGTGATGGACTGGAGACTTGTCCACGTGTCCTTGTGATGGACTGGAGACTTGTCCCTGTATACCTGTGATGGACTGGAGACCTGTCCAGGTATCCCTGTGATGGACTGGAGACTTGTCCATGTGTCCTTGTGATGGACTGGAGACTTTTCCCTGTGTACCTGTGATGGACTTGAGACCTGTCCAGGTGTCCTTGTGATGGACTGGAGACTTGTCCACATGTCCCTGTGATGGACTAGAGACCTGTCCATGTGTCCCTGTGATGGACTGGAGACTTGTCCACGTGTCCCTGTGATGGACTGGAGACTTGTCCACGTGTCCCTGTGATGGACTGGAGACCTGTCCAGGATGTCCCTGTGATGGACTGGAGACTTGTAAATGTGTCCCTGTGATGGACTGGAGACTTGTAAATGTGTCCCTGTGATGGACTGGAGACCTGTCCAGGTGTCCCTGTGATGGACTGGAGACTTGTCCACGTGTCCCTGTGATGGACTGGTGACTTGTAAATGTGTCCCTGTGATGGACTGGAGACTTGTCCATGTGTCCCTGTGATGGACTGGAGACCTGTCCAGGATGTCCCTGTGATGGACTGGAGACTTGTAAATGTGTCCCTGTGATGGACTGGAGACTTGTAAATGTGTCCCTGTGATGGACTGGAGACTTGTAAATGTGTCCCTGTGATGGACTGGAGACTTGCAAGGGAACCGGACTTGTGATCTGAAGGACCCTGGTTCGAGTTCGAACCCCGGCCACTACACACCTTGGGGTGTCTATGAGTGCATACCTATTTCCCCAGCTCCCCGGGCGCTCACTACGGCTGCTCACTGCACCACTTGGTGGTGGTTGGGTTAAATGCAGAGAACAATTTTGTCTGTCAAGTATGGGAAACATACACAGATGACAAAAATGTGTAATTTATATATTTTAATTTATAAATGTGTCCCTGTGATGGACTGGAGACTTGTAAATGTGTCCCTGTGATGGACTGGAGACCTGTCCAGGTGTCCCTGTGATGGACTGGATACTTGTCCATGTGTCCCTGTGATGGACTGGAGACCTGTCCATGTGTCCCTGTGATGGACTGGAGACTTGTCCCTGTGTACCTGTGATGGACTTGAGACCTGTCCAGGTGTCCTTGTGATGGACTGGAGACTTGTCCACATGTCCCTGTGATGGACTGGAGACTTGTCCACGTGTCCTTGTGATGGACTGGAGACTTGTCCATGTGTCCTTGTGATGGACTGGAGACTTGTCCCTGTTTACCTGTGATGGACTTGAGACCTGTCCAGGTGTCCTTGTGATGGACTGGAGACTTGTCCACATGTCCCTGTGATGGACTGGAGACCTGTCCATGTGTCCCTGTGATGGACTGGAGACTTGTCCACGTGTCCCTGTGATGGACTGGTGACTTGTAAATGTGTCCCTGTGATGGACTGGAGACTTGTCCACGTGTCCCTGTGATGGACTGGAGACCTGTCCAGGATGTCCCTGTGATGGACTGGAGACTTGTAAATGTGTCCCTGTGATGGACTGGAGACTTGTAAATGTGTCCCTGTGATGGACTGAAGAGTTGTAAATGTGTCCCTGTGATGGACTGGAGACCTGTCCAGGTGTCCCTGTGATTGACTGGAGACTTGTCCACATGTCCCTGTGATGGACTGGAGACTTGTCCATGTGTCCTTGTGATGGACTGGAGACTTGTCCCTGTGTACCTGTGATGGACTGGAGACCTGTCCAGGTATCCCTGTGATGGACTGGAGACTTGTCCATCTGTCCTTGTGATGGACTGGAGACTTGTCCCTGTGTACCTGTGATGGACTGGAGACCTGTCCAGGTATCCCTTTGATGGACTGGAGACTTGTCCATGTGTCCTTGTGATGGACTGGAGACTTGTCCACATGTCCCTGTGATGGACTGGAGACTTGTCCATGTGTCCTTGTGATGGACTGGAGACTTGTCCCTGTGTACCTGTGATGGACTGGAGACCTGTCCAGGTATCCCTGTGATAGACTGGAGACTTGTCCACGTGTCCTTGTGATGGACTGGAGACTTGTCCCTGTGTACCTGTGATGGACTGGAGACTTGTCCAGATGTCCCTGTGTCCCCCTTCAGTGTAGCCAGTCCAAAGTTGGACAGATTCTGGAAAAAGGAGCAATACCTGATCCTAATATGTCAGACACAAGTTTCCCTGTTTTTCCCAGCACGTCAAAATGGTGCTTTCCTCCTGACACAAGTAATATTGGAGAAAGCGCATTTAAAACATCAGGCCAAGCCACTTCTACCACATACTCAAAGGATAAACCAGACAGAAAAGATGAGCTTCTCAAACAGGAATCCTCAAAGCAGATTACATGTCTACAAAACTTCTGTTATGTTTGTGGTAAGCCACAAACTAAAATTTCACGCCATTTGCAAACACACCAGACGCATCCTGAAATTATCCAACTGTTTTCCCTTCACAAGGATTCTAAAGAGCGCAAAGTTTTATTAGAAAAATTGAGGAACAGGGGAATTCACAAGCATAACAATGCAGTTTTACAAGGTGGACAAGGGCCCTTGAAAGTGAAGAGAAAGACAAAAGCTAAGGCCGTAGATGGAACATTTATTCACTGTATCTACTGTGAAGGAATGTACGTTCAAAAGCAACTATGGAGACATGTCCGTAGATGCCCTTGTAAGCCAGAAAATATGGATATGGATAATCCACCTGGAAGAGCCAAAGTGCTGAGTTTGGCTTTGGCTAAAGAGTCTGCATTCTATCATGAAATCTGAAGTGGTGTTTGTAAGATCATTAAAAGTATGAAACCCGACGATGTTACCTCAGCTGTGAGAAATGACCTGTGTATTATTCAGTTTGCTCAGTCACTCCACAACAGACATGGACAAGACCCCTCAAAATACGACTACATGCGACAAAAGCTTCATGAAGTTGGCCGTTTGTTGATATGTCTGCGCACAAAATATGCAATACATAACCTAGAGGATGCTGTGAAACCTGCTAACTTCCAGAGAGTTGTGCAAGCAGTAAAGACTGTGTCAGGCTTTGATGAAGAAACACGTTCATACAAAAAAACAAGCCTTGCCATAAAACTGGGACATACACTGAACAAAATCTGTAACCTTGTTCATTGCCGAGCACTCATGGCAGAAGATGAACAACTGATGAAGTCGTCAGACGCATTCAAAAAACTGTGCTCATTAAAATGGTCAGAGATGGTGTCTCATAGTGCCCTTAGCACTTAAAATCATGCCAAATACAATAGGCCATTAACATTACCATTCACTGAAGATGTTAAGCTTCTGCATCAGCATCTGAATAAATCAGGAGAAAATGCCTTTAACACCTTGAAAGATGAAGCCAGCCCCCAGACTTATGCAGAACTTGCAAAAGTTACACTTGCATAGGTCATTGTGTTCAATCGTAGACGAGCAGGAGAGGTTTCAAAGATGCACCTACGAAGTTTTATGGAGCGTGACACCACCAAGCTCCATGATGATGTTGCCATGGGTTTGTCAACGGTTGAACAGAAGCTCTGCAGCCATTTCACTCGGGTTGAAATCATTGTGAAAAGAGGCCGAAAGGTTGCAGTTTTACTCGCACCAAATGTGGTGGATGCACTGACTTTATTGGCAAGTAAGAGAGAGACATGTGTTGTTTTACAAACAAACTTATTTCTATTTGCAAGACCTAAATCAATGAGTCACTACAGAGGACAGGACAGTCTGCGTGTTCATGCAAGCCAGTGTGGAGCATAGCACCCAGAGTTCCTCAGGTCAACACAACTACGGAAACATGTAGCCACGCTCTCACAAGTCTTGAACTTAAAAAACAATGAACTTGACCAGGTTGCAGACTTCTTGGGCCATGACATCCGTGTTCACAGGGAATTTTACAGATTACCAGCTCCCCCAACACAACTGGCAAAGATATCCAAGCTACAGGTTGAAAAAAATATGGAGGAACTTTTTTTTTAAATAAAGTATTTAAAAGTGTAACACAGATTTATACAATATTAATACATAATACAGAAAGGTACATACCCCAGATACTGGTAGCATACTGGTTATTTAACCAGTATGTATATTTTGTACCAGACTATTCTATAAAATGACATGTTATCTTGTACTCAATTGGTATGTACCTGGTACCTATGCAACCTGGCTTTATAATGAAATGACTAATAACCTAGTTGCCTGGTATGTACCGAGGTCTTTGTTACAATCAAAAAAATGTGTTCAATAAAAAAACAACTGGACTTTTATTTGTAGCAGAAGACGTTTCGCCCTTCATCCAAAAGGCTTTCTCAATTCTAAGAGAAGAGACCTGTCCAGGTGTCCCTGTGATGGACTGGAGACTTGTTATTATTATAACTTGTCAGTTATTATTATTATTATTATTATTATTATTATTATTATTATTATTATTATTATTATTATTATTATTATTATTATTATATTACTTAAAAATGTGTTCCTGTGATGGACTGGAGACCTGTCCAGGTGTCCCTATGATGGACTGGAGACTTGTCCACGTGTCCCTGTGATGGACTGGTGACTTGTAAATGTGTCCCTGTGATGGACTGGAGACTTGTAAATGT
>JBBPBX010113710.1:0-10428 GCA_038048925.1 Garcialebias charrua | reverse complement strand
AAAGTGGAGCCACTCCCCCGAGAAGGTCACTCCCCCTGCAGAGCTCAGGGGGGCGGAGTTGGATCAGAGATTAGCAACATAGCATTAGCATAGAAGAGCCACGATGTTCCAAGAAAGCTCTTCAAACTGATGTTCACCCACCCTTATGGTGCATTCAGACCTAACAGCGTTTCAACGGCAGGAGCGTCCAGTTTACATGCTGAAGAATGAGATAAACCAGAGAAATATTATGCTTTCTGACTATTTTATCAAATTTAAGTGTATTCATTAAAACTGACCATATACTTAGTGTCAGGTTGACTTTTTACAGGCAGCTTTTGCTTTGAAGACACTGATTATGTGGAAGAGGTACGGGCCCTACTCTTTTTCACATATAACTTTGTCTTTATTGGCAAAAGATGCAACAATCTAGTCAAAATAACAAATGTTATCCCTCACCCGTGCCTTGCACCGACTCACACAAAAACATGTTTGTGTTAAGATGAGAGTGAAGTCATTATAGACACGCACGCACACGCACCACGCATACACATTCACACACCTCAAAGGTATAAAATAGGAGGCGCTCGGATGGATTTCTGAGGTCTGCCGTGGGTCTGATCAACGCCCGGTTTTGCATTGAAGAATATATCTCCCACTGAACGAAGAGGCCTCCTCGTTTGCATTCAACGGTGAGGGATTCTGATCTTTTTACTTCAATGCCTTTTTCTGAGTGTGTGTGAAAGCTTGAAGGCTTTGCTGTTGTTCGTGGCGGGGTTTAAAATTGATGCTTAGCCCTAGCAAATAACAGTATGTGTTGTTTTGAGCATTTTTATGCTTTGCAGAGTTTCATTGTATCTGTGGCAACTTTTTATTAAAGCATACTGAAGTACACAGTTCTGAGAGTGTGTTTTCATTGTACCGACCTTTTTCCCGAGTCCTGCACATTTAAAATAAAATATCATAAGACATTTTGGCGCTGCGAGTAGCAGGGTTTTGGAGAAAAAGGCTGTACAATGTTTAAGAAAAGAGATAAAGCAGATGCAGGAGTGAAAACTGAGTTGGTGGAGGGGTGGAGGGATGTTCAGTACCAACAAATTGCTGCATGTTTGCAAGACAGTGGGGCATGCCCTTCTCCTTGTAATGATTCTTTAAATGCTGAGAATTCAGGTGATTTTTTGACGGCTTTGAAAACAGTAGAAGTTAAAAAAGGGGCACCTGTGTGTGGTTTGCAGAAACATGTGTGGATTTGTGCGACTGCATGGAAAAGCTTACATGAAAAGAATCAGCAAATACAGGCGCAAATGTTGAAGTACAAGGCCGCTTCGGAGGAAGCGCAGACAGACTGCTTGTTGCAGAAACAGCATGTGCAATTATTAAATGAGCAGCTGGAGAAAATGACAGAACTTGTAGGAGTGGTGACGCAAGTTACCATGCTGAAGAGTGAAAAGTACAGGAGGAAAAAACGAAGCGTCTCCCCAAACAGAGTCAGAGCTTCTGTCGCTGGGCTGGGTTCTGGCTTTGATCCAGCAAGTTGGGATGAGAGTGATAAAAATGATTATTTTTGGGACAAAGAGCAGGACGTGAGCAGTCGGGTGGAGGTTGCTCCTCCTGTCTCCTCGGTCCCCAGTAAAAATGTCAGAATTATGGAGCTAGGCTCTCTGGGTGAAGGGAATTCAACTCGAGGTGAACAACAACTGACGCGCGGGCCTAAAAGGGACACTCAGAAAAACACGGGACCCACACGCTCTGGTCTCTGGAGAGCATTAATTAAATCAGGGGTTTCTCCTAATGAAATAGACGGATTGCCTACGGATCAGTTGAGGTCCAGATGTAAACAGAGAGGCTTATATTGTGCTAGTTATGACGTGGGAAATTTAACACAGGCCCTGAGAAACGTTTTCCAAACCGCTCCTGTTCTTCCTCCTACCTCCTCAGCTGAGCTCAGACCCACGCGCGCCAGCGCAGTGGAGGTGCAGAGCGAGGAGGGGGGCGGGGAGGGGAGCGGGGCTGCCAATTTAAGCTCAGACCCACGTGCAGCAGTGCAGTGGGGGGGTGGAGCAGGGAGAGGAGTGAGGAGAAGAGCCAGCCTGCTCATTTTGAGTTAGAAAGAGACTCATCGGAGGAGGTGATCAGAGTCAGAACTGTGAAGCAGAAAAAAAACAGAAAAGGCAAAGAGAGATCACAGTTATATCCAGATTTGCAGGATCTGATGGACTTCGAATAGGAAAAAAGCCAGGCCCCAGAAATAAAGATTACAAATTGGTCAACAGATGACATTAGACCGCATGTTCAGATAGAAATTTATTGGAAGAATAAAAATGTTCAAAAAGTGCTGACACTCGAAACAGGGGCTGAGGCTACGTTAATTCACGGAAACCCTGACAGAATAAATGGTCCTGTTGTTCCCCTTTCAGGTCTGGGAGGAAACATGATTTTTGGAAAAAGTATGACTATACCTTTAAAAATTGGAAAAATGCAGTCAGGACCAGTGGAGCTGCAGGTGTCTGCTATCAATGATTATGCTAACTGGAGTTTGTGGCAGAAACAGGGGCGTGTGAGAAAACCTTTAGGCTTTTGGTCTAGAAAACTGCCTCCTGCAGGAGTAAGATATACTCCTTTTGAAAAGCAGCTGTTGGGCTGTTATTGGGCTTTGCTTGAAACTGAAGCTCAGACTGCTGGACATGAAATTTTGATGAGAACTCGCATACCTATTTTGAACTGGGTCATGAGTGAGCCCACCACCCACAGAATAGGAACAGTTCAGGAAGCCAACATCATTAAATGGAAGTGGTATGTGTCTGAACGAGCTAAACCAGGAGAGAAGGGAGTAGTATCTGTTTTGCATGATGAAGTTGTTGACATTCCAGAGGAAGGCGAACAGGCTTTTGAAGTTGAACAGTTGGCAGAGTCCCCAGTAAAGTCTGGAAAGTGTAGATGGAAAGCAGGTGCTTTTGATCCGGCGCAGAATAAGACCTTGGAAGAAACGGGGGAGGGAGGAAGCAGTCAGTGAGCTGAATTAAAGGCTGTGCACATGCAGGCAGGTAAAAGAGTGGGCAGCAGAGAAACATGTTGAGTGGGTATATCATATTTCATATTATCCACAGGTTGTTGGGCTGATTGAGAGAATGAATGGATTGTTGAAAGAGATGTTGTGAAAATTAAATGACAAATATGATCTAACAAACTTGAAGTTAAATTTGTCACAGGCTGTGTCTCCACTGAATAACAGACCAATTGCACCAAGTACCACTCCCTTAAATCGAATGATTAATGTGTACAGCACCCCAGACACCATTCAAGCAGGGGTCATTGATGCAGATTATCAAGGGGAGCTGGGCGTGGTCTGTATACATCAAAATGACAGCCCTTTGGTGCTGGAAAAAGGAGACAAAATAGCACAAGGAACAGATGCAACAGTTTCAGTGTTGTATTCAGGAGAGGAAAAATGGATAAATGTACCTGTCAAAAAATGTTATTTGAGAGAAAACTAATTGATCTTTCTCTGTCTGTAAGCAGTATTTCTTGTTTCCACAGCTTGATGTTTCCCTGGTCTTTGTTGACGGGCGGATCGAGTTCATCACGGGGCCAAGATGACCGCGGTCGTGGCAAGCGCCAACCAAATGGCAGTATCGGCTGTTTGGGCACCGTGTTCCTGGTCAGCCTCGCGCGCGCTCCTCAACACCAGGACAAATGCTGAGTGAGGTAGAAAAACCTCATGTTGTTGTACGAGCAAAGATGCTTCAGACAAAAATAAAAAGCAACCTGACCTGTACATCCAATAACCTTTGCTGGGTTAGTCAAGTTGCCAGTGACTGTCCGATTTACATGTGCCCAAAATGCTTCAGAGGGCATGATGTCCCAATAACCATGACTGTACATTGGAAGGTGCTGTTCCCACCTTTACCACGTTGCTCGAGAATTAAAAGGGCGTGGTATGACACCTTACTGGGAGGAACTGGAACTGTCTTGGGTTTGTCAAATACAATTGATGGCGAGGTGACCAGATCCATGTTGTCCACTACGGGGCAGCATACATCGACAGCAATCCATCAGGTTGGGGTGTGGATGCCATCAGTGGTAATGACCCAAGTAGAGACTGCCAAACTGCTCCTTAAAGGACTGGACTGGCAATTAAAAATGTGGGGTGAAACAGAAGAGATACTTCAGAACTTGACACAGGCTTTGAATTGGACCACGTGTAGTCTACAATCCTTACATGCACAGGTGCAGAAGGAGCGCTTCCAAAGGGTGGTGACGACGAAGAATCATCATGAATGGCGCAGGTTGTGGAACATCTCGAGTACATATTGGTTGGTTTTGAAACCAGAAATGACAAAATGTGATGAAAAAATGTGTGAGGGACATTGGGTACAATATCTGATTAATGACACAACTACAGTATGCAAGTATCATGTTTTACCTGTAATTACTGTACAAGGGTATTGGTTTTTGAAAATAAAAGGTGAATGGTTTGAGCCAAGGACAAACTTCACTTATGACATGCAACTGTGCGAGACTGCAGACAAAGGAGTGATATGTATGTTGCAAACAGGTCACATTAACCCGTGTATAACCAGAGATGGGGTGTTGTGTGATTGGGTTCATGAACCAGCTAGGGACATGCTATGGCAGATCGGACCACACACGTTATGCGTAGCAACAATTAAGAGCCATCCACAATTACCCACGGTGCCTTTCTCTGGCTGTTTGTATGGTGTTCACTTGTGGAGTTGGAACAACCAGACTTATCGATTAACCAATTACAGTTCAAGCACCCGTCTGACTGAGGTACAGTGGCAATTTCTGCATGTACCGTGGCGGGTCTCCCTGGCTCGTTTCAAGCGCGCGTTGAACGATTCCATGGAGCTAAAACAGATGATTGAATCCCATAAGTCTAACGTTTCTGATTTAACAGTGTCCACATACATAGCACAGGGGAAGGTTTTGCATGCGGCTAAACTCATCGAACAAGCGTCGGCCCACCATTGGTGGGACATATTCACAGGAATGTCATCGACGGCGCGAGCATATGCAATCCCTCCTTTGCTAATTTTAGTGCTTTGCTTAGTAGTATTAACTTTGTGTAACGTGTGCACATGTTTTTATATTAAACGCACGAAAGATCGTATAATTAGATTGGTTTATAACACAGCTCTGGAATGAAGATTACGGTTACGATAAGAGATCATTGGTTTGGAACTCAGAAAACTACTATTGAAATAGATACAACGGTAAGACCTGATACGTTAGTACGGGATTATTGGGTTAGTGGAAATAGGATATATCAAGTCATTGTTCATGAAGGTGACCGGGTTTCTTTCCTTGATTTGGTTTGCGCGAGTGTGGAAAGATGGATGGGCATATATTGGCGAGTGCCCTATGAGGTCACAGGACAAAATTTTCAAAATTAGTCAAAAATCAAAGGGTGGGATGAAGAATGAGATAAACCAGAGAAATATTATGCTTTCTGACTATTTTATCAAATTTAAGTGTATTCATTAAAACTGACCATATACTTAGTGTCAGGTTGACTTTTTACAGGCAGCTTTTGCTTTGAAGACACTGATTATGTGGAAGAGGTACGGGCCCTACTCTTTTTCACATATAACTTTGTCTTTATTGGCAAAAGATGCAACAATCTAGTCAAAATAACAAATGTTATCCCTCACCCGTGCCTTGCACCGACTCACACAAAAACATGTTTGTGTTAAGATGAGAGTGAAGTCATTATAGACACGCACGCACACGCACCACGCATACACATTCACACACCTCAAAGGTATAAAATAGGAGGCGCTCGGATGGATTTCTGAGGTCTGCCGTGGGTCTGATCAACGCCCGGTTTTGCATTGAAGAACATATCTCCCACTGAACGAAGAGGCCTCCTCGTTTGCATTCAACGGTGAGGGATTCTGATCTTTTTATTTCAATGCCTTTTTTCTGAGTGTGTGTGAAAGCTTGAGGCTTTTTCTGTTGTTCGTGGCGGGGTTTAAAATTGATGCTTAACCCTAGCAAATAACAGTATGTGTTGTTTTGAGCATTTTTATGCTTTGCAGAGTTTCATTGTATCTGTGGCAACTTTTTATTAAAGCATACTGAAGTACACAGTTCTGAGAGTGTGTTTTCATTGTACCGACCTTTTTCCCGAGTCCTGCACATTTAAAATAAAATATCATAAGACACATGCAAAGTCAATGGGGGACGCGCTTCCAGCCGCGTCTTGGCGTCGGGCGTCACGTCGCGTGCGTGTTGAGCGTGCTGGAAAGCGTTTTCCGTGCACGTGAACCGGCTTCAGCCTCCAAACCACGCATTCACCATGCTGAAGATTTCGCCGTTCAAACTTTCAAACGCCGCTCAACTCTACCTGATTGGTTGGTGTGTCAACCAATCAGGGAGAGTCGGGGGGAGAAGAGAGGGGGAGAGTCCCTATGTGACGCGGAAACGAGGGGGCGCGCGCACTATGTGACGTATTGTTTGTGGGACACAGAAAAGACCCGCGAGGTCGTGTACTATGGAAGAGAAACTCATTGTAGCTGTGTGTTCGCGACAAGTCCTTCACGACCAGTCAAGTCTGCTCCACAGAGACAGAAATAAAAAGCTCCTCGCCTGGCGGAGTGCAGTGAGGAGGACTCGGTATACCGGTAAGCTCCTCCCACACACCCCGCAGCAGTTTCGCGTTCTGGCGTTCTGGTCCAAGTAGGTCTGGACACCAAGTGCGTCCACTTGCGTGCGTGACGAGCTTTTTGGAAGTTGAAACGCTGTTCGGTCTGAATGTACCATTACACCATCAGGTTACAATCCGTTTGGAGGTGAGTACCATCTTACACCTTTCCATTGCATAATTTATCTATTGAGTATATGACGTGTTTCTTCATGTGCTGTGTTTGCGACCTGCAGCTTTGCTTCGGTGTGGCTCGCCCCACATAGGTCGCGGCGTTTTCATCTGTTGCTGATCAATGTTAGTTTGTGTTGTAGTTGTGTTTAAATGTTAAAAATCTAGTGTTTCTTATGAACACCGCAGAGTGTGTGAACTCTTATGAACTCAGATAAGGAAGACCGCAACATCAAAAAACAATGGAGACTTGCTATTGCTAATTATAGCTGTTGTACTAGTTACGATGTTTTAGACACAGTGTTCTTTTGCTGCAAATAATGTTGTGGATCAAAGGTATTAATAAAATAATATGTACTTGGTGAATGAGTATAATGGTCAGTAGTATTTATTTTGCACTGGGTCATCTGTTTGACAGATCAACAAAGTGAAAACAGTACCGTATTCTCCGGTGTATAATACGCACTTTTATTGCTCATTTGAATATCCTGCGTATTATACACCGAAGCGTACTATCTATGGATTTTTTCCCATATTTTTAGACCCATTTTTAGCTCTGATTCGCCGTTTTTCATTTTGGCCAAAAATGGTGCAGTACCAGTTTTGGCCACTATGGGCGCTAATGCGCCCTGTAGTCTGTTTATTCAAACTGTTTAAATTCATGCTGAATAGCAAATGTTATTCCAAAATGTTATTCATGAAGGATTTCTCTTCTCAAACCTGCAGTGAAGATTCAGTGACACTGTTTATCTCATTTTAGTTTGAGCTCAGGACAATCTCCTCAGAAGAGACTTTTGTTTTTGTCCTAATTAATAATCAGATGAATAATATCTGTTTTTGCTATTATCATTAACATAGGTCCCATATGTGACGCTTTAATGACGTTGTTTTAACCAAACCAACAGGTTAACAGTGTTGTGTGTAGTGTTAAGATCAGTTTTTATCATAAAATGCTGACATCTGAAACTAACACTTTATCTTTCTGACAATTTGTAATGTTTGATTCAAATTAAAAGTAATAAAAGTATTACTGTCCCTTCAGGAATAACTCCCAAAAAGTTCATTACTGAGAGCGATCAGAGAAGTGTTTCTGAGGTCACGGTTGTATCACTACAGTTTCAATGGGTTTGGCGCCATCTAGTGGCCATAAAAAAGACTGTCACGGCAGCGCATATTAAACACCGAAGCGTATTATCTAAGGGTTTTTCTGATTTATTTCCAAAAATATGACAAAGCGTATTATACACCGGAGCGTATTATACACCGACAAATACGGTAATGTTTCTCAAGTACAGTATGCTTGTTTGTAAGGTGATTAAAATTTGTTTTTGTTTTTAGCTCCATGAGGCGTTCTACATCCAGGGAATCTCTGAGCCGTGCTTCACAGACATCAAGCATCAAGGAGACATGTTGACATGTCACTTTGGAGGTGACATCAGAGCTGATTCACCAGGTACATGTATTCATGTTTTATTTATTACTTTTGTACCCTACCCTCTGTCTGCAGGTATTAATATTATTATTTAATTATTATGTTTTATTTATTATTTTATTTATTACTTTTAGTATGGCGAACATTATATAAAAAAACGTTTAAAAAAAGTCTATGCAACATTAATTCTTGTTTATTTGTTCATTGCTACCTGTCCCAACATTTTGGGGATTTGTTGACACTGTGAAATTTTGAATCAACATTTTTCTCCATTAAAATGTGGGTATCCTGGTTGATTCACAGCTCTCTTTTAAACTCCACGTGGAAAACCTAGTGAAGAAACTGAAAGTTAAACTGGGTTTCTTTTTCAGAAATAGATCATGTCTAACACTGAATGTTAGGAAACGCCTTGTATCTGTGACTTTCCTTCCCTCCATTGATTACGGTGACATTATCTACATGAATGCTCCTACAAGCACCCTGCAGATGTTGGATGTTGTCTATCAAAGTCAAAGTCAACTTTATTGTCAAAACTGCAATATGTACAGGACATACACAGGATTGAAATTGCATTTCTCTCTGTCCCTCGGTGCAACAGTAAACATTTAAACACTAAAACACTAAAACATTTAATAAACATAAGCATAAAATAAAATGAAATAATAAAAGTGTAATACTGTCCTGAGTTTTTTTTTTTTGCATAGTAGTATAAAAGTGTAAAAAGTATATCTATAAAATAAAATGAAAGTTCTGGCATTGACATTTGTAATAGAGTGACAAAGCAGCATATGAAGTTTATGTACACAGTATATGTATGAGGTACAGGTAGTTGATTTAAACTTTTGATCTTTTCTCTTTTCAGGACTGCAAATAGCCAGGGTCGGGATGGAGTGAGTGGAAGTCCACTGCTGCAACGTGTCCCCTGGTTTGTCTTCATGCATGAGGCGAAAAAACAAATAAAATAAACACATTGATTACAAAACCTAGTTGTTTATGATTCATTTTATTAACATTAAGTTAATTCAAAACAAAAGGTTCTGTGTCGTGTCACACGGGACACCACCTCCAGCTCTTCTGGATGGACGCAGTGAGTGGACAGCCAAAACGAGTCCCAAACACTCGAGACCACCTTCAGGATGCTCGGCACCTGCCAGCCAGAAAACACCAGGGTGGTCTCAGCTGTAGCACCCCAACATTGTCGTGGATGCAGGTCATCATCATGGGATTAAAGTAATCCTGGCTGCAATTACTCTGTGTGGCTCTGAAAAAACATTTGAAAGGATACAGTATTGTTAAATTCTTTGCAATTTGTTTGGTTTGCATTAAAAAAATATTATTTCTTATAAATCTTACCAGCTGTGCTCAGTTTTGATTAGCTGACACATAGCTTAAACAAATACTGTATACACGTCCTAACAAATATTTATCATACAAGCTTATAGAATGTTTTAAACAAGGATCTTTGGAAACCAAATAAATGATTTTACCACTGTTTAGTGCTCATTTATAGTCAATTCAAAAAACAACGTGTGTTCTACGTTGCATAACAAAATTAAGCCAAAACGAGGGTAGATGAAATCAATATTTTAAAATATATTATGAAACGTTACTTTTGTAATGTGCTAAGTAATAAGATGTGGCGAATTAAAGTCACTGCAGCTGGACTACAACACTTGTGATCCAAACAAAGACAAAAACACAGCCGTACACCGCATGCCATGCAGCTAAACACATGTTTTTCATGTGTTCTGTGTTCAGAAGCATACGCTTAAGCTGTGTGTGTGTGATTAAATACACGCAACAACATTTTAGAACTGTTATTTTAGTAAAAGTTGAGGTATTTACTTACTGAAGACGCGACTATCCGCCATTTTGAAATCTAACCTTGGGGAGGGGTGGGAGTTTACCACTAGAGGGGGCGTGAACACAGGACAATCCCAACCTCCTCCCCTGCTTGACTCTCTACATGCCCATTTTGAGGGAAATTTTGAAACTGGGCTGGGGGAGGAGTTACCGTCTCAACCTATGTGCAGTTACACTTTAACGTCTGGTTTATTTTAGAAGTTTATTCAAACATACGTTCTGAAAAACACCCTTAATTCTGTTGTACATTGCATGGTTGTTCACCATATATAAATAAATATAAAAACCGTAGTTTATACGTCAATCATTACGTTTAAAA
>JBBPBX010113709.1:0-10428 GCA_038048925.1 Garcialebias charrua | reverse complement strand
CCTAGCTCCCAAGTCATCTGGAATGAAACCGACTCTCCCCAGCAAAGCTTGCAGAGCCTCAGCGTTGCTTCTCGAGAAGTGCTACAGAGCCCAAGGACCAGGCCCACGTTTACATTTTATACGACCTCCTGCCCACGCGGTAACGGGAGTGTTCGCACCTTGTTCAGACTTTATTTGTAGCAAAGTACAAATGGCTGATAATTCTGTTGCATGCACAAACCATGTTCTCCCTGCTGTGAGTGACATCAAATCATGTATGTCGTTGCACATAAGCACGAATAAAACTCATAAAACAGCACATCCCTGTTTTATTGACGATCAAAAAAAAACACACCAACACAAATAATGTCAACAGTACGGGCCTCCCTGGCCTGTCAGCCGTCATAAAGGGGGGCCACATCCCCCTCCTTCACGGCTCATGGGGTGTCAGTCTATTCAATAAGCCCTAGCAGGGTGCCTCAGGACCTGTCTCCAGAAGACAGACCCAGAGGCGTCTGCGAACAGACCCTCCACCTTTCGCGAAGACAGGTGGGAGAGGGCACGTGTTCCAGCCCCCGCTCCATTGTGAACAAGGGGCCGGCCAATACACTAACCAGACGAACACGTGACATGTTCGCACCACAGGAGAGCACGTCGGATGCCCCAAGGCGGACACAAATTTCACACTCTCAAAACAGTGGCTGTGATCACGTTACTGTGTGTGTAAACGGATCGGAGTCGAACCAGATTTTTCTTCCTGATTTTGAAAGGAAACTGGGCTCCTTATCAACAAATGATCTTAAGTCTGCCAGTCACAAAGGACCATCTCCACGTTCACACGTTGCAGCTGCCCCTTTATTATTCATGAAGGACATGCAACGCTCGAGTGGTAAAAGAGCAGCACGTGACTTTCCTCACAAAGCTGCATCAGACTGGCCTTCATACAACAGTATCCCACTGGGTGAGATACCAATTGGACTTAGGAGATCTGCTCGTTTACAAAAACAGCAGCCCCTCAATAAAATAAATCCTATTTTGGAGGGAAATAATAGCTTTCCTGTTCAGACTCAATCTAATAAAATTAATAGACTTCATCTTCATCCGGACCCCACAACCTTGTGGGGTCCGGGAGGAGACCCAGAGGAAGACCCAGGACATGCTGGAGGGACTATGTTTCTCGGCTGGCCTAGGAACGCCTTGGGATTCCCCCAGAGGAGCTGTTCCAAGTGGCTGGGGAGAGGGAAGTCTGGGCCTCCCTACTTAGGCTGCTACCCCCGCGACCCGACCCCGGATAAGCGGAAGAAAATGGATGGATGGATGGATGGATGGACTTCATCTGTCTTCGAGGAGACTCGATCAGTGTAATCTGTTGACACATCAACATGGAGGCCCCCTCCCCAACATAGTTGACCCTCAAAGGCTCACACAGGAAGTCGCAGCCCAGCCGCATAGGCCAGGAACTGGAATTAATTCCCGCCTGTTAGCTGAAAAGGACAGGCTGATGGCTTTGGGCCTATCAGAGAATGTGGTGAAAACCATACAAAATGCCCGTGCCGGGTCAACGCAGTCTCCAGTGGTGGGCCACCGACCGCTAGGGAGCGCTAAAGCGCTAATCCGCTTATAGTGGACCTAAACAATTTGTTAGCTTTACAGCGGATTGACTAACTTTTATAATTCATAAGCGGATTTGTGCTATTTTTATTTAAAATGCAGTACCGCTAATAACTAATTATCTATCAGTAAAAACGAAAAAACTTATTTACGAGCTCGGACGACTGCTAACAGACTATATCCTGTCAGCGCCGGATGTGGTCCGTGACAAAAAAGCGTCCCCCTCAGTCTCTTGGTGTGTGCTCTCTCTCTAGCAGTTAGCAGCCAGTGTGTTACTCTGCAGCCTTATTGCTTGTTTTCGAAGAGTCAGACGAAGACTTTTTAACATGGAGGGTGAACTTGTGGATGTTTCTCAGCGGCCTACGCGACGCGTCTGGATTTTAAAAAGAAGTTCGCCATTAGCACTCTTCAAAATGGCGTCCGCGACGGCCACAGAAGCCAGGATTTTACAACAAAACACGGTAAAACAATTATTTCTTTGCTGAGAAAAAATATATTTCATAGCTGACGTTATAGCACAAGTTTTTCTGAGCTTGAGAGTTTCACGAAATGGTCAAATCTGCTGGATTTAAAAAAGTAGTTCGTCATTAGCACTCTTCAAAATGGCGTCCGCGACGGCCACAGAAATTAAGAACATAAAATAGCTGACAGGGCAGCAAACTTACATACTCAGGGAATCACAAGGAACTCAGGAGACAGAGGCAACAGGAGACAATGCCAGGACAACGATAAACACAGAGATACAGACTTATTTTTGATTTGATTTGATGTTTATTCATTCATTTTAAAAGAACAATACAAAACAGTTTCATCAGATACAAGAATACAAGTAGGATAAAATGAAAGGAGCAGAAAGAAGATGATATCTTATTATTATATCTGCCCCTTATTTCACAGTTTGTTCAACCAATGATAACCTTCAAACTACATCACAAAATGAATAACTCTACTTAATTTTTCTAATACACAAACTACATCACAAAATGAATAACTCTACTAAATTTTTCTAACTGTAATACACAAACACACTAAGCTACATCATAAGTACAACATAAGTACACAAACACACTAAGCTACATCATATATAGTTTTTGAGCAAGTCCTTTTTGACCTTTTTCTTAAATGTATACATTGATTTTGCATTTTTAACATCACTCTCCAGAACATTCCACAATCGAACTCCCTGAATTGAGGTAGACCGTCCCTTTAAGCTGGTTCTGAATTGTGGTTTGATGAATATCTGTCCCTTTGAGATTGTAATAACTTTGTCTTTTTATAAAATTTCTTTGGATATTTAAAGGTAATGTGTTATTATGAGCCCTATACATAACTGATAAAATACTATATTCTACCAATTCCTGGAATTTCAATAAATTTAGCTGAAGAAACAAGGTGTTTGATGGGTGACTGAAATGTTTTCTGGTGATTACTCTTACAGCTCTCTTTTGTAAAATAAAAACAGGCTTTGTAATTGTTTTGCACGCTTTTCCCCAAACCTCAATACAATAGATTAAATGTGGAACAATGATTGTGTTATACAACATATACAGAGCTTTATCAATTAAAAAATCCCTGACTTTATATACAGGTACATGAACACACAGCATGACAATCACAAACACCTGGACAACAAAATGGAGGAGATAAGCAAGACAATTAACAGAGAGACCAGGGAGTGTAGGGATGGGGACCCACCACCTGAGAGCAACATGCTTACAACTGTTATCTTGAAGTTCTAGGGTGTAGAGAGCCACAGAAACGGTTATGGTAGGCCGGATTTGGCCCACGGGCCTTGAGTTTGACACATGCGATCTAGTGGTACTAAAAGTAACAAAAGAAGAAAAAAAAACAGCCAAATATGTCAGCAGTTTAGCTAACAGACTTTGGAATGGGTACATTTTGTCCTTGTCAAACCTGTTGAAGAGAACCAAACTAAATACTCTGAAACTCAAACAACTTACTGTATAACAGTTCATGCACCGCTAGTTGGCAGTGTAGTGCAAATATTGCATAACTTGCTGCTACCAATTGTTGAATTTAATTAGCGGATTAGAATTAGCTTCCCCTAATTTTCATAAGACATTAGTGCTTTTGAAATTGCGGACCTAAATAAATTAATTAGTGCTTTAGAAATAGCGGAACTAATTTTTGGATTAGCGTTGCCCACCACTGCTGCTACAGATACACATGTTCACCCACACCATCCTCTTTGTTGTCATAGTTTACAAAGATTGTTTGATAGAGGTGGACTTCTACTAGCTTACTATAATGCTTTATCTATGTTAGTAGCTATATTTTTAGCCTTGTATTCAGACAAATGAGTTTGGGATTCTAACCATTTTGTGGGATCCAAAAATAAATTTAAAGGACTGCTTCCTGCTCACAGATCATTTATTAAATAGGCTCAGTGTAAAAGTCCAAATAACAGTGGTTGCATTAACTGTTTTAGCCTTTTGAAGGTTTAAGTTGTTTCAGAAAAGCTAAATCTACTTTTGAATGATGTTCTTTTTGACTGTCTCCATTTAGCTTGTTTTGGAGATTACTGAGGTATTCAACTTAAAATGGACAGTTACCATTAAAGACTAAGTGGAAAAAAAACACCTGGAACACATGCATGTGAAGTTGTTTGATGAATCTAAACTGTCACTAGGTGTGAATGTGTATGGTTGTCTGTCTCGTTTGTCTCTATGGGTCCCCGCAATGGAATGGAATGGTACATCACCTCTTGTCTAATGACTGCTGGAGATAGCGCCAGCTCTGCCTACAGCAAGAGTCCACAAATGGTGAACCACGGTCCATATGTGGATTCAAATTTCCGTATTTTCCGGCGTGTAAGTCGCACCGCCCTATAAGTCGCATTGTCCAATTATTGCCAATAAATTGGAAAAATCCATAAACATGTCGCTCCACCCCATAAGTCGCACCTAAGTCACAGCCGACGTGACGTGTCACCGCTGACGTGGCGCATCACCGCTGACAACCCGGAAATGTGGTCCGAGTGTTTTGTCCTGCTGCAAATGTCTGCCACAGGAGTGCGCAGCAAGGGCTTTAAGAAGAGTAACACTTAAAAACAATTATTTGTTTGCTTAAAATTATAGCAAAGATGTGTCTGAGCTGAACTTTTCATTTTTAAATAAACGTAATTGTGAAATGAGCTGGATTTAAAAATTTGTTTTGCTACCTGCAAAACCTGAACCCACCCGCACGGGTGGGAAACGTTGCATACCTTTATACGGTAATTTAGCCTAAAAATATATATTTGTTAGCTGACATTATAGTAAAAGTGTGTCTCTGTTTAACTTTTCTTAATATAGCAAACCCCCGACCTACGACTCCATCGACCTACGGCAACCCTGGACCTAGGAACGAGCCATTTTAAAGAATGCCATCGATGTACGGCAAAAAGTTCGTGACCTACGAACGAACCAAGTTAAAATATATAATGGAGCTACGGCATATTGATGCATGACCTACGAACGAGCCCCATTACAAGTATATAATCGAGCTACGGCGTAACTGCGTCAGTACGGCAAGCGGCCAGGTGGGGGAGGGGATTGCCTTGGCTGTTGTTTGTTGGGCATGGGCATGACACTGCGCATGACAGTGGAAAAGTACCGCCAGCGAGAGGGGGGGCTGGGCTTCCGGCGGATGTACACACAGCCGCAGTGCACCTGGCGGCGGAGGGATCCGTACAGGTAAAGCGGTACTATTTAAAGGGCTGCGGCCATTTTGTCCCTCCTGGTGGTTAGTTACGCGAGAGTGAAGACATACGACATACGAGAACGAACGAACAAGAACAACGAAAAAACAACGAACAACGAAAAAACAACATACGAACAGGTAAAAATTTAAATTTAGCATTTTTAGACGAAAGCGAACGTTAGCACGTTAGCATTCATTTGTCAACGTTAGCAGCATTAATTTTCATTTTTGCTCCTTAGGAATTAGCACGTTAGCACGTACCCTGTACGCTACCCTACGCTAATTTTCAACGGGTCATCGAACGGACAGGTACTGTACCTAAATTACAAACTAATATTTTTTAGACGAAAGCAAACGTTTGCACGTTAGCATTCATTTGTGAACGTTAGCATTAATTTTCATTTTTGCTCCTTAGGAATTAGCACGTTAGCTCGTACGCTAATTGTTGAACAATGGCTCCGAAGAGACCAGCAAAGTCCGCGGACGCGGCAGAGGGAAAAAAACCACGTAGAACCATAACACTGGAGACAAAGGCAAAAATAATTAAACTGTCAAATGAGGGCATGACACCATCCAAAATTGGACAGATGCTAGGGGTATCCCAGGTCGACTGTGGGGACGATAGTGGCGGACAAAGAGCGCATTCTGCAACAAGTGCGTGCTTCGGCCCCAATGCGGTCAACCATTATCACGAAACAGAGGACGGGTAGGATTGTTGAGATGGAGAGGTTGCTTGCGCTATGGCTGGAGGACAACACCCAACGTAGAATCCCAGTTGGCATGTCTGTGATTTGTGAGAAGGCGAGGATGATTTATAAGAGGCTGCAAGAACTAGCCACGAGTGGGGGAGGTGCAGGGGGCAGGGGGTGCACAGAGCGATCCGGGTGAAGGGACGTCTTCCCAGAGCGATCCGGGTGAAGGGACGTCTTCCCAGAGCGCTGGAGGAGGGACTTCAAGCAGCACGTCAGGGGAGTTGGAGGGACCAGAGACGTTCAACGCCTCAAAAGGATGGTTTGATCGTTTCAGGAAAAGACACAACTTCCACAACATCAGAGTGCAGGGTGAGCATTTAATTTCTCATTTTTATTTTTTAATACTGTAGGTATAGGTAGTCCACGACTTACGAATTATTATTATTATTATTTTTCATTTTTCTTTTATTACAGTGTTACAACAGCTTAACCGTGTCATTTTGTGTGCATTTAAACAGGTGAGGCTGCCAGTGCTGACCATGAGGCAGCTGCGGCCTTCCCTGCAAGACTGGCTGAGATCATCAGGGACAGTGGGTACACTGCCCAGCAGGTGTTCAACGTCGATGAGACAAGGCTGTTCTGGAAGCGTTTGCCAGACAGGACCTAAATCAGCAAGGACGAACGAACCGCACCCGGCCACAAGGTCGGCAAGGAGCGTTTGACCTTGCTGGTGGGGGGGAATGCTTCGGGTGATTGCAAACTCAAGCCGTTGTTGGTGTACCAGTTTGACAAACCCAGGCCCTTCAGAAATATTGATAAAAAACAGCTTCCAGTTCATTGGACCTCTAATAAAAAGGCTTGGGTGACGCTGGAAGTTTTTACAAAATGGTTCACCAACAACTTTTTGACACAAGTCAAGCATTTTTGCAATGACAACAAGATTCGCTTTAAAGTCCTGCTGGTGTTGGACAACGCTCCAGGACACCCCCCTGGTCTCACCGACTTGGACACCCATGTGAAGGTGGTGTACCTGCCTCCCAACACCACGTCTTTGATACAGCCAATGGACCAGGGGGTTATTAGTACGTTTAAGGCGTACTACCTGCAGAGAGTCATCCGTGCCGCTTTGGAGGCAACCGAGAAGTCTCAGACCCTCACACTGAAAGACTTCTGGCGCAAATACAACATCCTTGATGCTGTGCGGAACATTGGCCACTCCTGGGATCGTGTTACTCAACAGAACATGTGCGGAGTCTGGAAGAAGCTCTGTCCAGAGCTTGTTCAGGAGGTACACGATTCCCAGGAGGTGGACCGTGTCATCGAGGATGTTGTGAGGATGGGCAGGTCACTGGAGCTCGACATGGACCAGGACGATGTCCAACACCTGCTGGGTGCATCAGGAGAGGAGCTGTCCCCAGACGACCTGATTCAGCTGGACAGGCACGTCCCGTGTGAGGAAGAGGGGGAGGAGGAGGAGGCCATCCCTCCGACCTTCACCAGGCAGGAGATGGTGCTGGGCTTTAAAGAACTCCACAGCTTCCTGGCGAGGATGGAGAAGCAGGACCCCGATAGGGAGAGGTCCTCCAGGGTCCGTCGGGGTGTCCTGAATGAAGTTGCGTGTTACCAGCAGATCCTGGATGACAAAAAACACCAACAGGTGCAGAGCAGCATGCTCAATTATGTGACAAAGGTCACAGCACCGCCTCCAGGATCTGCTGGTGCACCAGCTGAAAGGCCATCCAGTCCTCCTGCAGAAAGCCAGGAGGAGGCCATGGACAGCCCACCCTCTCCCCAGTGAAAGACGCCCAACAACCCCCCCCCCCCTGCTCCCTCCCTCCAGGTACAGTACGTACTGTAATGAAATGTTATTTTTATTTTTCGGAGTTGTGTCATGTTACACACATTAATTTAATCTGTTACTGTAATCAATTTGTCTCTGCTTATGTTCACAGCCTGCTATTCCTCCTCCTCCCCCTCCTCTCCACCAGCTCCACCATCCCATCACTGACCTGCCCACCCTCACATTCCAGCACAGCATCGTCAGAAAGGTACAGCAAAGACATGTTAATGTTTTTTACTTTATTTTTTGTTTTATGTTACATCTACACTTACTGTAATCATCACCTCTCTGTCGACAGCCTCCAAAGCGGCACGCCCCCCTGGTCCATCCACACACGTGCACCACACCACACCACACAGGTAAGGAGAAGTTGTTGTTGTCTGTGTTTTTTTATCTGCAGGTGTTGACGTCTGTATGTGTGGGTTTCAACAGAACCACTTGCTGCTCCGCCTCATGGAACAGCGTACAGTACGTACGCCTGCTGCTCCGCCTCATGGAACAGCCTCTGGTGCTACGTACACCTGCTGCTCTGCCTCCAGCCTCCTGCACCTCCTCCAGCCTCCTGCCTGTCCTCCAGCTCCACACATGCGCACCACACACGTGAGGAGAAGTTGTTCTTCTATGTGTTTTTTTTATCTGCAGGTGTTGACGTCTGTGTGGGTGTGTTTCAACAGATCATCCGCCTGCTGCTCCGCCTCATGGAACAGCCTCTGGTGCTACGTACACCTGCTGCTCTGCCTCTGTCCTGCCACGTCTGTCCTACATGCTGCCATAGCTTGTCTCCAGTGTCACCCGTTTGTGAACATCAGCAGTGAGTAGAACTTGTTCTCTGTGTGTTTTTCATGTTTTCTTTGCAGGTGATTTTTCAGCTGTAACTGCACATTTTCATGTTTGTGTTCATTCTTACACAGATCACATCTTGCACGTTCTACATGAATGGACGTCTGACTGCCACACTGTCTTCCTGGACGTCTGTTCTTCCTGCCTCTGGTGTCCTGCATGTTGCCTCCATCCATCACCTTTGGGTCCTTCTGCCTAAATGACTGCTGCCAAAAACCAAAAAAACTTCATGTGATGCACAGACCTGCTCACATCAGGACCACACATCTGAACTGACACCTGCCTGAACTAACAGCTGGCCTAAAATGCTCCCAACATTCATTGTTGAGCAATGGCTAAGCAGTTCCATCAGATGCAGGTTTGATCATGAGAAAAACATCATCTGTCTACCTACACTTCAGTCAAAGTAAGGCAATTTTGTTTCATTTTTCTGCTGCTTCTAGCTTTTTCTGAGTTCATGGACTTCTTTCTCATGCACATGGACACACATCTACGCACTGGTTTCAAAAACATGATGGTTGCAACATGTTTCTGATAGATGTGATGCTGCTGATGGATTGATGGATGTGAGTTCCTGATTTGCTGCTGTTCTGATGTTAAAAGATGCTCTTTGAGAAGTGTTCATGTGTCATTGTTGACATCATTTTGCTGATGTGAGTTCCTGCTGATTTGCTGCTGTTCTGATGTTAAAAGATGCTCTTTGAGAAGTGTTCATGTTTCATGTTGACATCATTTTGCTGATGGAGTTCCTGCTGATTTGCTGCTGTTCTGATGTTAAAAGATGCTCTTTGAGAAGTGTTCATGTTTCATTGTTGACATCATTTTGCTGATGTGAGTTCCTGCTGATTTGCTGCTGTTCTGATGTTAAAAGATGCTCTTTGAGAAGTGCTCATGGTTCATGGTTGACATCATTTTGCTCATGGATGGATGGATGGATGGATGGATGGATGCATGTGGTTTTATGCAGATTTGCTGCAGTTCTGATGTTAAAAGCTGCACTTTGAGAAGTGTTGATGTTTCATTGTTGACATCATTTGCTGATGTTAGTTCCTGCTGATTTGCTGCAGTTCTGATGTTAAGTTACTGATGTACAGTTACAGTACTGTACTGTGTGTGTTTATGGATGAATGTGTGGTTTAATGTGTTAGATAAGTGTTTGTAAATAAAGTTCTGTGCATGTTTATGGCCCAGTATGTCTGCTTGTTCAGTCTCATGCCGATAAATGTGTGTGTGGCGCTCCGTTAGCGTTATTTCCGCGACCTACGAATGAAACCAGGACCTACGAACGGGACGCTATTTTCACCCCCTAGCTACGGCAGAATCGAGCTGCGAACGGTCCTTAGGTCCGGAACTCGTTTGTAGGTCGGGGGTTCCCTGTAAATTAATGAAATGTTCAAATCAGCTGAATTTAAATAGTTTTGTTACCGCATGAACAAAACGAGCACGCGTAGCACCAGACATGCAGTAGCAGCGAACAGACCTGCATCTATTTTAAAAAATATATAATAATATTTTTTACCTTTATAGATGGCCTCCCTTCTCACCTCACAGCCATCCTCTTCACACCAATATGATTTTTTTAGGAAGAAAGGAAAAGACAGAAAGTAAGACTACAAAACAAATATCCACAAAAAGAGCACAAGGCAAACCCACCCAACCGTTGTCTGCAATCCTGCAAAGTACATGACAGAACACAGCAACAAAACACATATGCAAAAAAGACACATAACATTCATGACTTTGCAGTAGATTACTATAAATATA
>JBBPBX010113708.1:0-10428 GCA_038048925.1 Garcialebias charrua | reverse complement strand
CCACACCACCAGCAAAGGAGGGAGAGAAAACACGAACAAACCAGCGAAAACAAGGAGAACGTCACTGAAGAGAAGAAAGACAAGATGTTTGCGTTGCCTCCCCCCCGCACCCCCGCGTCCAGTAAGAAGAATGCACGCAGGAACGTGTTGACCACGCCCAACAAAAACACAAACATCGTCACCAAATCCAACGTGGGAACACCTAAAGGTAAATCAAACTTCTTCTTTTTTTTTGGGTGGGGGGGGGACGGGATGCAGATTTCATAATTGTTTATTCTTCTCAAAGTCAACTTTATTGTCAGAACTGCAATATGTACAGGACATACACAGGATTGAAATTGCGTTTCTCTCAGTCCCTCGATGCAACAGTAAACATTTAAACATTAAAACACTAAAACATTTAATAAACATTTAATAAACATAAGCATAAAATAGTAAAAGTGTAACACTGTCCTAACACTGTTCTAAACAAGTGATTGTTAAACTGACATAATTTAACCGTCACCCTCCGTGTTCATTTATTCTATTCCCTTTGTTGCTTGCTGGTCTCATAATCACACGTGCCACAACCACATGCTACACATTTGCCAGTAAATTGTCTTCTGGTAATAAACTCATTTATCGGGCCTGTTTTTATTATTTTTTTTTTGTATCTAAAAGCTTCTCATAATTCAGTGATTTAGCTGTCATCACTCCACAGAAAACAGACGCTTATCACTGTCAAAGGTGAGTTTATTATCAGGAAGCTAATTCTGTTCACTTATCTGTAAATGAAGGGCAGTAATGTGACTGGGCGGATCATTAAAGTCCTAATTATTTGTCGTGGTGACGTTTCTGCTCAGATGTCCGGCCTCATTAGTTCCTTGTTGAAGTTGGGCCAGCAGATTGACTGTAGCTGTTAGAGTTGATGATAAATCCTTGGAGCTCTGCTTTACACTGCTCTCCACGCTGCCTCCTGTTTTCTGAGCTACAGTTATGGTGTAGTCACACCAAGCAGCGTTTTGGCAGCAGGAGCGTCCAGTTTACATGTAAAGTCAATGGTGGACGCGCTTCCAGCCACGTCTTGGCGTCAGGTCGCGTGCGTGTTGAGCGTGCTGGGAAGCGTTTTTCCGTGCACGTGAACCGGCTTCAGCCTCCAAACCGCGCATTCAACATGCTGAAGATTTCGCGGTTCAAACTTTCAAACGCCGCTCAACTCTACCTGATTGGTTGGTGTGTCAACCAATCAGGGAGAGTCGGGGGAGAAGAGAGGGGGTCAGGGGGAGAGTCCCTATGTGACGCGGAAACCAGTGACGCGGAAACCATTGCGCATGTGACGTATTGTTTGTGGAACACAGAAAAAACCCGCGGAGTCATGGACTATGGAAGAGAAACTCATTGTAGCTGTGTGTTCGCGACAATTCCTTCACAACCAGTCAAGTCTGCTCCACAGAGACAGAAATAAAGAGCTCCTCGCCTCGCGGAGTGCATTGACGACTCGGTACACCGGTAAGCTCCTCCCACACACCCCGCAGCAGCAGGGTTGCCAGATAAACATGAATTTTATTTTATTTTTTTTTTTTACCCCTTTTCAGTGCAAATGTTCACTAAACTCAACACACTATTAATCTTATCAGACCCTCACGCAGCAAATATGACAGTTTGGGTAAAAAAAATAAAAAATAAGCAACAGTACTAGATGATTCATTAATTCTTATCTGGCAACCCTGCGCAGCAGTTTTCGCAGCAGTTTCGCTTCTGGCTTTTTGGTCTGGACACAAAGTGCGTCCACTTGCGTGCGTGAGGAGCATTTTGGAGGTTGAAAATCGGTTCGGTGTGAATCCACCATTAGAGCAGACACGCTGCAGCCTGTGACATCCTTGTCCACACACTCGGTGTGTGTGTGTCCCCAGGCGTGTGCTGTGACAGGTGTAGCTGTCTCCTTCCTTTGCTCGCTGTCCCACATGGGCTGTAGTGACATGTGTTCTCTCGCCACTGAGGCTCAGCTCTGTATGTGTGGGTGTGTGACACACGTTTTATCTTTGTGTTCACAAAATTGGCCAGTTGTACGTGTCGGAGCAAAGGGCTTTCATCTGAACAGTTTCCAGTCTATGTTTTAGTTGCTTCTGAGTTGAGCTTACTGTCTTAAATAAGACCTGTATAAAACATTACCTGTCTGATGGTAAAAGAACTTGCATGTAAAGTTGTCTGTGTTAAAAGAACTTGAGAGAAAAATTCAAACTTCTAAATTTTTTACCTGGTGTCAAATAAGTTAATCTACTAACTACTGCTAAATCTACCCGTATTTATTTTTATGTTCATATTTAATTCACAATGACATTTTGTTCAATAACATCTTCTTAAAATGCTGTACATTAAAGTATTCATTCATTCATTCAACCTTTATTTATACAGGTTAGCCTCATTGAGCCATGAGGACTCATTTACAAGAGAGACCTGTTCCAGACAGAACATATAAAGTACAAACAATGACAACAACAAACTACAGTACAGTATAAATGCAGTTAAAATGTGTAGTGTATAAAACAATAAATCAGGATGCCGTAAAACAGGGTGAAATACTAAAAACAAGAACATATCTGCTTTAATTTTTCTATTGACATTATCAAATGTTTGAAACCCCTTAAAGAAATTAAGGTGGATGACTTCAGTTCCTGTTGCAAGGTGTTCCAGGTTGCAGGAGCTAAGAAGAAGTCCTTTAGTTTTAATTTTAAATAAAAATTCCATGTTGATCGTGCAGCTCATCCATCAATCAGCCAATTGTGTGTCATGTCTAATCTTATTTTGAAAACCACGATAGAGCAAGTCTTGAAAAACGAACCGTGAGGTAGCGAGGGACTACTGTATAGTGCCACGTCACAACAGAAGTCATCTCAGGGCACTGAACAGAAACATTCATATATAAAAATAACTTAACACTATTTATCTGAGGAGTAGACTGCTTTGAATTTAACTCCATCAGAGACGCATCTTGAGCAAGCACGAAGGCGACAGTGGACAGGAAAAACTCCCTCATGAGAAAGAACCCTCCAGCAGAACCAGGTTAGGTTAGGGTCTGGGTTATGTTACAGAAATGACAGAAAGCCAGTGCAATGCTCTTATAAGGATATAAACGTGTATTTCATAAGAAAGGCCAGCATATCAGTCTTCTCTTTCCTTGACAAAGTAGTACTTTTATTTCCTTTCAACTTTTTTGGCTAAAAAGGTAAAGACTAGGTGACTTTTTGGTACAAGCTTTTTTTTTATACAAGTTTTGTTACAAAGTGTCATGCATAGATCCCATGTGATTCCTTAGACAAGAGAACTTTACTAATTGGCTTTTCTATGTACTTTGTATGTGAATGTTCCTGTAAAGTGGCCTGAGACAACTTTGTTGTGATTTGGTGCTTTATAAACTGAATTGAACTGAGTTGATTGAGATGGTTTCTCATGCCTTCTTTGGAGACTGCAGGGCGTGTCTGCTGAGTTGTAATGGAACAGGATTTCTACATTGGGGTGCACCAATAAATCAGCTGGACGATTTATCTGCCCTGATTTCAGCTGATACTTAAATGAGAAAACGATTTAACTTTTTTATTTTATTTTTTACAACAATTGTCTAAACTTCAGTTATATTTCAGAGCACTACCTCGTGGCCAGTTATAGTTTGTATTGTTATAAGATATTGTTCAAGGGTATGTTTTTCAATAAAATAAGATAGGAAAATTGAAGGTGCATTGTGACCTTATAACAACTGACAGTGTCGCTTAGAAAACAAAATTGTTTTCGGCCAAAGTCAGAATTCGCAGGTAAGGCTTTTTAGGAATCAGTGGCCAGAAAACTGCAGTCGATGCACCCCTATTTCTTCAATCTGGAGCTGGAGAGCTGTATCAGTGAAGTGTCTGTTTGTCAGACCATTCTGCTAACATAATTCATTCAACCTTTATTCATACAGGTTAATTCCATTGAGCCTCGGGGACTCAGTTACAAGAGAGACCTGAAAATGAAGCTGCGCCACAATTACTTGTTTTTTCTGTTAGGCCAGTAATTCTCTGTCATGTCCTTACTGACAAGAAACACATTTCATTTATTTATTTACAAAGACAGTGCACACTCAATATTTCAAAATGTACAGTACCGTAATTGCGCCAGAGGGAGCACAATGGATAATTTTCATGTGTTGTCCTGATAAAAAAACAAAATACTTTAACCAATGTATAAACTACAAAACACATACAACAGTCAAAATGTGCTGCTTTTCGGCATATTGTTTTATACTACTAGTGCTTAGTGTATATTTAATGTTTTTATTAGTTCATATCTTAGATCTTATTACAGGTACTGTTTTTCTTTTACATTTTATACTTTTACATTTAAAAAGGGGGACCGTAGGGTGTGTTCCAACTATAGGGGGATCACACTCTTAAGCCTCCCTGGTAAGGTCTATTCAGGGGTTCTGGAGAGGAGGGTCCGTCGGATAGTCGAACCTCGGATTCAGGAGGAGCAGTGTGGTTTTCGTCCTGGTCGTGGAACACTGGACCAGCTCTACACCCTCAGCAGGGTCCTGGAGGGTGCGTGGGAGTTTGCCCAACCAGTTTACATGTGTTTTGTGGACTTGGAGAAGGCATTCGACCGCGTCCCTCGGGGGGTTCTGTGGGGGGTACTCCGGGAGTATGGGGTACCAGGCCCTTTGATAAGGGCTGTTAGGTCCCTGTACGACCGGTGTCAGAGCTTGGTCCGCATTGCCGGCAGTAAGTCAGGCTCGTTTCCGGTGAGAGTTGGACTCCGCCAAGGTTGCCCTTTGTCACCGATTCTGTTCATAACTTTTATGGACAGAATTTCTAGGCGCAGCCAAGGTGTTGAGAGGATCCGTTTTGGTGACCTTAGAATCGCTTCTCTGTTTTTTGCAGATGATGTGGTCCTACTGGCTTCATCAGTTCGTGATTTACAACTTTCACTGGAGCGGTTTGCAGCCGAGTGTGATGCGGCCGGGATGAGGATCAGTTCCTCCAAATCCGAGGCCATGGTCTTGAGCCGGAAAAGGGTAGCATGCCCTCTCCGGGTCGGGGAGGAGGTCCTGCCCCAAGTGGAGGAGTTTAAGTATCTCGGGATCTTGTTCACGAATGAGGGAAAACTGGAGCGTGAGATCGATAGGCGGATAGGTGCAGCGTCCGCAGTGAAGCGGGCGCTGTACCGGTCTGTCGTGGTGAAGAGAGAGCTGAGTCAAAAGGCAAAGCTCTCAATTTACCGATCGATCTACGTTCCCACCCTCATCTATGGTCATGAGCTTTGGGTTATGACCGAAAGAACAAGATCTCGGATACAAGCGGCTGAAATGAGTTTTCTCCGCAGGGTGGCTGGACTCTCCCTTAGAGATAGGGTGAGAAGCTCAGTCATCCGGGAGGGACTCGGAGTAGAGCCGCTGCTTCTCCACATCGAGAGGAGCCAGTTGAGGTGGCTCGGGCATCTGGTTAGGATGCCTCCTGGACGCCTCCCTGGTGAGGTGTTCCGGGCACGTCCCACCGGGAGGAGACCCAGAGGAAGACCCAGGACGCGCTGGAGGGACTATGTTTCTCGGCTGGCCTGGGAACGCCTTGGGATTCCCCCGGAGGAACTGCTCCAAGTGGCTGGGGAGAGGGAAGTCTGGGCCTCCCTACTTAGGCTGCTACCCCCGCGACCCGACCCCGGATAAGCGGAAGAAGATGGATGGATGGATGGATTTTATACTTTCGTTGGATGTGACTGAGACCCTGTGTACACATTTCGTTCCACCACATGTACCACATGTGATGTGAATGACAAATAATAAACCTTGAATCCTTGAAACAATCACCTCACTCTGTAAGTTTACAGCTTCTTTTTAAAAACGGAATAAATGTCCATCTCTTGACATCTACTGGTAGTTTGACGTCACATTTTGTCCAAAACCAGTTCTCTACGACACGATCCCCTCCAGTTTGAGATTGGTTATTTATTCTGGTTTTATACTTCTGATGAAAAAGTTTAAAGGTGGAGCAGGGAGCTAATTTAAAACCCTAAAAACAAAACCTTGATCACTGAACGTTTGGTAATTTAAATAAAAAAATCTATGATCTCGTTGTCTCATTGTTCAAGTTAAGCTGCTTTTTTGTTTCTGGAGCTTCTTCAGGTTTGTTGTTTGTTTACTTTTAATTTCAGTAAACCTGAAAAAAGTTAAATAAAATAAAGTGAAATCTTTGATCCAGAATAGTGGCCCCATACTGAGAGACTGTTTTGAACGCACAGACTAGCAGGTCTTCAGAGAAGCTGCTGAGAATGAGGCGCGCTAGCCCTGGAGTCCTCAGTTCTGGGGTACATTAGTAAATGTGCTGATGACGTCACCTCTATCAGATATGTTAAGACTTACCGGTACCCGAACAGAAAAACTTGGCTGAATGCAGAGGTTCACACCCTGCTAGAAGCCAGGAACACTGCCTTCAGGTCTGAAAACTCACAGGAGCCGAGAAGGACAAGGAAATAACAGGTTGCTGGTATTAAGAGGGCCAAGGCCACATATGCACAGAGGATCCAGGGTCAATTCACCTCACAAGACCCACGGAGCATGTGGAGGGGCATTAAGTGTATAACAGATTATAAAGGCAGGAGTGAACAATGCCATAGACACCCATCACTGCCTGATGCCCTGAACAAGGTCTACGCATGCTTTGAAGACCCAAACTGACCACCCAGCACCAGACTCACCTCACCACCAGAAGAAGAGCATCTCGGCATGACCTCAGCAGAAGTAAGGAGTACTTTCAGGAGGATTAACCGTCACAAAGCAACCGGCCCAGACAACATCCCCAGGAAGGTGCTAAAAGAATGTACCGATCAGCTCTGCGACGTGCTGGCTGACATCTTTAACACCTCACTTACCCTGGAGACAGTTCCCATCTGCCTGAAGACCGCCACCATCATCCCAGTCACAAAGAGCTCTACAGCGACTGGTCTGAATATCGGCCAGTAGCCCTCACCCCTATAGTCGCTAAATGCTTCGAAAAACTGGTCAAGACCCACATCAAAACAACCATCAACATCAACGAGAACCCTCACCAGTATGCATACCGCGAAAACCAATCAACAGAGGATGCCATCTCCTCTGTGGTCCACACTGCTCTCACCCACCTGGAGCAGAAGGACTCATACGTCCATATGCTCTTTGTGGACTTCACATCTGCCTTCAACACCATGATCCCCCAAACTCTGATGGACAAACTACTCACACTAGGACTAAGCCTCCGTTTGCAACTGGGTCTTAGACTTCTTGACAAACAGACCGCAGTCTGTGAGGATCCACAACTTCTCCTCCTCCACCATAACCCTCAGCACTGGCTCGCCTCAGGGATGTGTGTTGAGCCCTCTCCTGTTCACTCTGCTCACATATGATTGCAGCCTATCATCCAGGCTGTCATATTGTAAAGTTTGCAGATGATACAGCTGTGGTGGGATGCATCACAAACAATGATGAGTCCAGCTACAGGCAGGAGGTGGAACACCTGGAGAGCTGGTGCAAAGAGAATAATCTTCACATGAATGTGAAGAAGACAAAGGAGATGATTGTGGACTTCAGAAGGAACAAACACACCCACACCCCACTGAACATAAGAGGATCTGCAGTGGAAGTGGTCTCCAGCTACAAATACTTGGGTGTACACATGAATGATAACCTCAGCTGGAGCAACAACACCACCAGCCTGATCAAGAAAGGTCATCAGAGACTCTACTTCCTCAGACGGCTGAGACGAGCTGGTCTGAGCAGCCCAGTCCTCACCTCCTTCTACAGGTGTGCAGTGGAGAGCATCCTGTGCTCCAGCATCAATGTGTGGCATGGAGGCTGCACAGCTGCAGAGAGGAAAGCTCTGCAGAGAGTGGTGAAGGCTGCACAGAAGATGTTGGAGTCAGTCTCCCCACAATCACAGACATCTACACCTCCAGATGCAGGAAAAGAGCCACCTGCATCATGAAGGACCCCACTCACCCAGCACACACACTTTTTGCCCCACTCCCCTCAGGAAGGAGGTTGAGGAGCATTAAGTGTAGAACCACTAGACTGAGGAACAGCTTCTACCCTGAGGCTGTTAGACTCATGAATCTCTAACCAGAATAATCACTGTGGAAAAAAATCACATCATGAAGCTGCTGATCTGTTTCATGTTGCTGCTGATCTGTTTCATGTTGCTGCTCATCTGTTTCATGTTGCTGCTGATCTGTTTCATGTTGCTGCTCATCTGTTTCATGTTGCTGTGTTCATTCTTACTCATCTGCGCACACAGACTCATGTTCGTTCTGCTGTTCGGCATATTGTTCTAATTGTTTTTATGCTGTTGGTGCTTAGCATATTTTTTATTTGGTGTTTTTCTTAGTTCATATCTTAGATCTTATTACTGTTTTTCTTTTAAATTTTATTGTTTTATGTAACTTGGACTCTGTGTACACCATTTAGTTCCACCACATGTACCACTTGTTGTGCGAATGACAAATAAAGAAACTCTGACTCTGAAAAAACTGTCCTCAACTCAGTCATTTTGTTTAAATCTGCCAGTTCAAATATATCAGTGACTACATTTTCTTGGTGTTATTGCTAAATGTTCAACAAACAAAATAATTCTGATTTGGGGTTTAGAAAGGAAACGGGTAGCAAAACTCTATGCATTTTAAGTTAATTTTATGTACTTTGTACTGAATCACGTTGTTGGGTTTAAATCTTAAAGACAGTCTATGTAAAGTCCTGTTTGTTTCTGTAGCTTGTTTGTGATGTGCAATTAAAAACAGACTGTTTAGTGACTGTGTGTGTTTTAGGTGACAGCACATCTAAGGAGCAGAATAAGAAGAAAGCTGCAGAAATAAAGGAATCTGCAAACATAGAATTAATGGTGTTTAGTCCAGAGCGAAGGTGAGTGAACCACAGGATCAATCTGTGCTTCAGCAGAGACTTCAGAGAGGAAAACGGTTGTGCAGGCAGAAGGTCGGTGTTTGTGAGATCATGTTTTCTCTCCAGGTCCAGGTCACTGGACATGGCTGTCACAGAAGACGGTGGGAAGAAGAAGCGAGGAGGAAAGATGTTCGGTTCCCTGGAGAAAGGCCTGGACAAAGTGATCACCATGCTCACCCCGAGTAAAAGACGAGCCCTGCGGGACGCCCCACGCAAGATTAAGGTACGCGCATATGAAAAATAAACAAACGAGCTGACCTGCATCAAACTTGCATCATACACAGAAAGAGATGCAACAAACAAAACCGTGGTCGGCCTGTTGTTACATTACTTTGATTTTTCAGGCAATAATATGCAAAGTTTGTTTTGAAGTTTTGTTTTACGTGTTTAAAGTTTATTCCCGTGCTGCATTAAAAAAAAAGTGTAACGTGCAATAATTAGAAAAAAAATAACATTTTCTGAAATAAAGTGTAAATTCTAAACATTGTGACTTTCCTATAGTTTTGTGAAGAAGCTAAAACAGACATCAAGAGTTAAAAAAATCACAACACTAGCTAAAATATCAAATCACCAGCTAAAAGAAGCAAAACTCTAGCTAAATATCAAATCAACAGCTAAAAGAAGCAAAACACTAGCTAAAATATCAAATCACCAGCTAAAAGAAGCAAAACGCTAGCTAAAATATCAAATCACCAGCTAAAAGAAGCAAAACGCTAGCTAAATATCAAATCAACAGCTAAAAGAACCAAAACACTAGCTAAAATATCAAATCACCAGCTAAAAGAAGCAAAACGCTAGCTAAATATCAAATCACCAGCTAAAAGAAGCAAAACACTAGCTAAAATATCAAATCACCAGCTAAAAGAAGCAAAACGCTAGCTAAAATATCAAATCACCAGCTAAAAGAAGTAAAAAGCTAGCTAAATATCAAATCAACAGCTAAAAGAACCAAAACACTAGCTAAAATATCAAATCACCAGCTAAAAGAAGTAAAAAGCTAGCTAAATATCAAATCAACAGCTAAAAGTAAAACGCTAGCTAAATATCAAATCAACAGCTAAAAGAAGCAAAACGCTAGCTAAAATATCAAATCACCAGCTAAAAGAAGCAGAACACTAGCTATCAAATCACCAGCTAAAAGAAGCAAAACGCTAGCTAAAATATCAAATCACCAGCTAAAAGAAGCAAAACGCTAGCTAAAATATCAAATCACCAGCTAAAAGAAGTAAAAAAAAGCTAGCTAAATATCAAATCAACAGCTAAAAGAAGCAAAACACTAGCTAAAATATCAAATCACCAGCTAAAAGAAGCAAAACACTAGCTAAAATATCAAATCAGCTAAAAGAAGTAAAAAGCTAGCTAAATATCAAATCAACAGCTAAAATGATAATAATAATTATTTTATTTAAAAGGGCCTTTCAGGACACCCAAGGACACTTAACAAACAAATACAGTTCAAACATTATCAGCGACAAATTGAAATATAAAATACACAAAGA